>JAHLJS010000008.1:31119118-31409381 GCA_038502445.1 Eremochloa ophiuroides
CCAAAAGATATTGCTTAGAAACAATTAAATAAACCCTAGCCTATAACTGGACCCACTGTTTACTGTGACCAGAAAAATCCATAGAAATTACAGTAGCTATTACACATCCAGATTAGCCTACTGACAAAATTTCAAGTCATTTGGACAAGTATAACAGTCTACACAAAAATAACAAGCAACCAGCCTTTTAAACAATGGAAAAATACTTAACACAGTGAAAAGTATCAAGCAATAGATTTCCTAATTTTCTTAGCTTCTTTCCAACATAACATAGCCCAGGAAAAATATTCATGTCCATAACCTTAACACATTAAGCATGGTGATTTTGCAAGATTAAAGCATAAAAGGCACATTATACTAGACATCATATAAATAACAGTGAAACACCAGCAAACATATTTTTCATAGATTCTACTTCCCTAAACAAGATTAATGCAAGTGGAATCACATTTTTAGCACATTTCTACAATTACTTATGCATTTATCAAGTTTGCAAGCAATTAACAATTTAATTATAACTGCACATAAAAGTATTCAAAAAGTACATTTTATATTTTTCCTTGATAGAGATCAGAAATACAAACACAACAAAATTTGGTTCACCCCAATTGGACATTTCTAGCTCCAGATATGAATTTTGGAAGGTTGTACACATTTTCTGGAAATTCATTTTATAAATCAAAAACCTAAACCCGATAGAACTGCCACGTGCACCCGGCTCAGTGAACCAGAGACGCACCCGAACGGCTGACTCGCGGGCCCCGGGGTCGACCCGACCCACGCGTCAGAGAGAGGAAACAGAGCCGCCGGCGATGACCGGCGAGAGCTCGCCGACGGCGAGGTCTCCGGCGACGCCGAGGCTACCTACCGACTCATGGCAACGAGACGAATCCGAGGACCAACTGCCGAGGGTCGTACTCCACCGGAGCGAGCTCGACGGCGGCAATGGCGGACGGCGGTGGTCCGGCGAACTCGCGCCGGCCGATTCCGGCCGTTGCTCGCGCGGCTCGGCCTCGTTCCGTGTTTCTGGAACTCTAGCGGACCTGTGCGGGCGACTAATCGAACTATGCGCACGGGAGCTCACTGACCGCGCTCGCATGGCGGCACGGTGGCGAGCGGATTCACGGCGAACTCGGGTTCCGGCGAAACTACGGCGAGATAGACCTAACCGACGGTGTGGAATGGATCTACGGCTAACGGGGACTCTCAGACGAGCAAAAGAGAGGGAAGCCGACCCCGGCATCGCCCTCGTCGCGGCGACCCGAGAGGTCGGCGGCGCTCCGGCAATGGCGGATGGCGGGAAGCTTGCTGGAGCTGTACCTTAGGTCGGCTGAGGTCGGCAACGGGTCGGAAACGAAGAGAAGAGCAAGCCGCAGCTGCGCCGAGGGTGGAGCGGTCGGAGACGGCTCTGTGGCGGCGGATTTCACCACGGCGGTCGCGGCGGAAATGGCGACGGCGGAAATGGCGACGGCGGAGAGGAAAGAGGAGAGCAGCGAGCGAGCAGAGGGCGAGAGAGCGGGGAGAGTGAGGGCGAGCGTGCGGGAGACAGGATTGCGTGCTCCCCTTTGTAAGCCGACCGCGCGGCAGCAACGACGGCGTACGGCGCCAATCTGGCGGCCGAGGCCTGACGCGGTCGCGCGATTCGCCCGAGGGTCGAACTGAATCGGCTCTGATTCAGTTCCGCGGACCCGACTGAAACTCGATTTTTCATCGATCTATAACTCGCAATCCAGAGCGTTTCAGCGAAAACTTCACTAATATAGGTTGAAGAGCTATACGAGTAGATCATTTCTTATTAAGACACTTTACTCTAGTTCGGCCTGGATTGAGAGATACAAGTCGATGAACAGGGGTACACCGAAACTGAAAACCGGTTTAGACTTAGGAAAATTTGAAAACTTCCAAAACAGCTCCAAATCTGCACTAATTCAACTTTTTGACCTTCTTCCACTCATTTTCATGAGTTGACCCAAAAATAAAGTTTGTTGCTTATAAAATTCTACACAACTTTGATTAAGGGTGCACTGACATGCAGAATCTCTAAAATGCCCTTCTTGTTTGGTCAAACAGAATAGCTTTTAAAGGGCTCTCTAGTCAACTATGAGCTAGAGGGGTATTTTGGGGATTTCACCAACATGAACATTGTTCCAAATGTTATCCTAAACATGTATAAAGCATTTAGAACCGTAAACAAGCATCACATTTGCATGTCAACACATTTTGCATAATATGGACATATAAACAAACATATAGCAATAAAAGGGAATCAAATAAAATGCAATGATAATAATGCATGAAATGGCATGATCTATGCTTGATGACATGCAAATGCAAGTGTGAAAATAGTAACTAACACTAGGGTGTTACAGCCCTCCCCCTTAAAAGAATCTCGTCCCCGAGATTAGAGTTAATTACCATTGTTTAAAGAAAGACGGATAGACTTCCTTGAGGTAATCTTCTCGCTCCCAAGTCGCATCCCAATAACTTTGGTTGTTCCACACCACCTTATAGAACTTGATAACTCGGCTACGGGTGATTCTTTCTTTGTAATCTATTACTTCAATAGGCTTTTCTTCATAGGTCAAATCTGATTTCAACTTGATATCACCAAAATCCACTTGCTCTTCCGGTACTCGTAAACATTTCTTGAGCTGAGATACATGAAACACATTGAAGATAGTGGACATGTGTGGTGGCAACCGTAACTTGTATGCTACCTTCCCACTTCTTTCCAGAATTTGAAAAGGACCTACAAACCTTGGAGCTAACTTTCGTTTCACTCCGAAGCGTTGCACGCCTTTCATAGGTGACACTTTCAAGTATACATAGTCACCCACTTCAAATTCCAATGGCCTTCTTCGCTTGTCTGCATAGCTCTTTTGACGAGTCTGAGCGGCTTTGAGATGTGTTTGAATGGTATGCACTCTCTCTTCGGTCTCTTTCACAAAGTCAATCCCGTAATATCTCCTTTCGCCTGATTCAACCCAATTGAGAGGAGTTCTACATTTGCGCCCATACAAAGCTTCAAAAGGAGCCATTTGAATACTCTCTTGATAGCTATTGTGGTATGAGAACTCGGCCAAAGGCAACCATTCTTCCCACGAACCTTTAGACGATAGAACACAAGCCCTCAACATATCTTCAAGAATTTGATTTACCCTTTCAGTCTGACCAGAAGTTTGAGGATGATAAGCTGAGCTGCGAACCAAATTGGTTCCCAAACACTTGTGTAGATGCTCCCAGAAGCGCGCAATAAATTGCGGGCCTCTGTCGGAAACTATCGTCCTCGGCACACCATGTAACCGAAGTATCTGAGCAAAGTAGAGCTGTGCCAACTGATGAGGACAATCTGTAGTTCGAACTGGTAAGAAATGTGCAATCTTAGTCAATCGATCTACGATCACCCAAATAGAATCGTGGCCTTTTTGCGTTAGAGGTAACCCAGATATGAAATCCATGGTTATCTCATCCCATTTCCAACCTGGAACTGGTAAGGGTTGCAATAGGCCTGCTGGCTTAAGATGAATAGCCTTCACGCGACAACAGGTATCACACCTGGCCACATAGGCTGCAATTTCCTTCTTCATTTTGGTCCACCAAAACCTAGGTTTCAAGTCTTGATACATCTTACTACTACCAGGATGGATAGACAACTTGGACAAATGAGCCTCGTCCATAATCTGCTTCCTCAACTCACGGTCTTTCGGTACTACCAATCGATCCTTGAACCACAATATACCTTTTTCATCTACTCGGAAATGGAGCATTTCTTGTTCTTTCATCTTCCTTTTGATATGATATATGCCGGGATCTGTTTTCTGACCTTCAATAATCTTGCTTTCCAAAGTACAACTGAGAGTAATATTATTCAACACCACTGGATGCACAAGGTTGAACCCGTCTGCTAGCAAAGGCTGCAATACATTGCAATGAGACTTTCGGCTCAAGGCATCGGCTACGACATTGGCCTTGCCCGGATGATAGTGTACTTCTAGATCATAGTCTTTGATCAACTCCAACCACCTTCTTTGCCTCATGTTCAACTCAGGCTGAGTGAAAATGTACTTGAGACTCTTGTGATCGGAATAGATATGACATTTGTGACCCATCAAATAGTGGCGCCAAATCTTCAATGCATGAACTATAGCGGCAAGTTCCAAATCATGAGTAGGATAGTTTTGCTCATGTTTTCTCAGTTGACGCGAGGCATAAGCAATGACTCGGCCTTCTTGCATGAGAACACATCCTAACCCAGTGCCACAAGCATCGCAGTACACATCAAAAGGCCTTTCAATATCAGGTTGTGCAAGAACTGGAGCAGTGGTCAACAATGTTTGCAGGGTGCGAAAAGCTGTTTCACACTCCCCACTCCACACAAACTTGGTATCTTTGTGCAATAGCTTGGTCATAGGTTTAGCTATTTTAGAGAAATCCTGAATAAAGCGGCGATAATACCCAGCTAATCCCAGAAAGCTACGAACCTCAGACACATTTGTTGGTGACTGCCAATCCAATACCTGCTGAACTTTTGACGGATCTACAGAAATACCTTCAGCAGATAAGATATGGCCCAGAAAAGGTACCTTAGTCAACCAAAACTCACACTTGCTGTACTTAGCATACAGCTTATGCTCCCTGAGTCTAGTCAAGACTATCCTCAAGTGTTCGGCATGATCCTCCATGCTCTCAGAGTACACCAGAATATCGTCAATAAAGACTACCACGAACTTATCCAACTCAGGCATGAATACCGAATTCATTAGATACATGAAATGTGCAGGAGCATTGGTTAATCCAAAAGACATAACCAAATACTCATACAAGCCATACCGAGTGGAGAAAGCCGTCTTGGGAATATCTTGTGGTCTGATCTTAATTTGGTGATACCCAGATCTCAGATCAATTTTGGAGAAAACCTTGGCCTTGGACAATTGATCAAACAAGATATCAATACGAGGTAGAGGATACTTGTTCTTAATTGTCACAGCATTTAGTGGCCTATAGTCCACACACATACGTAAAGTTTCATCCTTCTTCTTAACAAAGATTGCAGGACAGCCCCACGGAGAAGAACTAGGGCGAATGAACCCTTTGTCCAATAACTCCTGGAGTTGTTTCTTGAGTTCAGCTAATTCATGAGGAGGCATTCTATATGGCCTTCGAGAAATAGGCGCCGTACCGGGAATAAGTTCTATTGCAAACTCCACATCCCGATCAGGAGGAAGTCCAGGTAGATCATCAGGAAAGACATCAGGAAACTCACACACTACCGGAATACCTCGGACGGTCTTGCCCTCCACTGCGAAAGAGAGATTAAAAAGATCCCCTCTTCGAGGTAAGGAAACTTGAAAGGTACCCCCACCCTGGGGCGCCTTCAACGTCAAAGTTCGGTTAGCAACGTCCAATACCGCACCCCAATTGTTCATCCAGCTAACCCCTAGAATTACATCCAGACCTAGCCCAGGCAACACAATGAGATGACTGATAAAACTTCTATCATTAATCTCAATACTCGCCTGCTTGATACCCTCACGTGTGCATATTTCAGCCCCAGCTGAGGTTATCCGGAAGTTACAGCCCAAATCAACGATCTGAAAGGCATGCCTTTGTGCAAATGCTTGACTTATGAAAGAATGCGATGATCCAGAGTCGAACAAAACAATAGCAGGATGCTGATTCACAGAAAACATACCCGCGGTGACTGGTTCACCTTCTGGAATTTCTTCAATAGTGGTGTGATGCACTCGAGCCTGCTTTGGATGAGGGCAATAGCGAGCAAGGTGCCCCTGTTGACCGCAGTTAAAGCATGGCCCCAGACCTTGGTTGGTCCTCACTGGAACGGCGTTGCTTGGAGGAGCGTTGTTCTTGTTCAAAGGCACTGTGAAACCTTTCTTGTAGCGCTGAGGCGCTGGCTGCTTCTTTGGAGGGGGTCTGAATTTTGCTCCAGGAACAGCCGGACGGTAAGCCGGGCGATTTGCCACCACACGACTAGCTGCTGGAGTCCTTGACTGAGAAGAGCTTCCTTCAAATGGCCTCTTGCCTCCCTTGGAAGCAGTGTGCAAGTTATTCTGTTTCTCTTGGATATAAGCTTCACTGATGAACTCGTTAAAAGTTGTACGAGCGTTGTTCGCCAGAGTCTTCATAAGCTTGGTACTAAGACCTCTCTTGAAGGTTTCAATCTTCTTTTCATCTGTATCTACCATCCACGGGGCATACCTCGACAGATTGTTAAAGGCATGATGATACTGAGTGAGGGTCTTGGTACCCTGAGTAAGCTGCATGAATTCATTGACCTTCATCTTGATCAAGACTGCTGGAATGAAATGCCCCCTGAAATCCCTGGTGAACTGCTCCCAGGTGATATCAGCGACCACAGGGTAGGCGGTCTTACGATTGGCCCACCATATTCCAGCTTGGCCTTGCAGTAACATAGCAGCAAAGCTAGCCTTCATGGTTTCAGTCAATCGCAGCACAGAGAATGACTGTTTAATAGTATTTAACCACTCATCAGCTTCCAGCGGCTCTACGGCCTGCTTGAATACCGGAGGCTTAGTGTCCATGAAGTCCTTATAGTTACTGTATTGGTCCTCATCGTTTCCGCGGCATCCACCTCGATTGCGATTGTGGTTGTTACTAGCGACCATCTGCTGCAAAATCGCTTGCTGGGTGTCCAAGAACTGAGCAAACATTTGTTCCTGGGTACGCGGTGGAAGAGGCGCCTCATCTTCATGTTCGTTCCCACCACCACTGGTTGACCCATGACGACGGGTATGAGGTGCCATCTGTAGCAACACGCAACAACCATTGTTAAGTGTCAGTTATGTCAAAGATAACCAAAAGATTATGCCCAAAAGATATCAATGATCATTCTTTTGATAACCAACACACGGCACAATAATTCAATAATCATCACACAACCGCACAATAACAAGGCGCAACCAAAAAGGGTTTCCAAGCTGCATAAGTTACCATTACTAAATTAAAAGTTTGATGGTTCCAGCCCTGAACACACAGGGTTCTCTCATTACAATTCAGGTTCTACCCATTACATGACATTAAAGGTTTTCCCAATACAAAAGGGTGCCGATCATGGCAAGATTACTAGAAAAAGCCTAGTCATCGTGGTCACTGTCCACGCCGGACACGTTTCCACCATGGTCATCACTCTCGTCAATAGGCACGATCTCCTCGGGGTCTTCTTCCTCTTCTTCCTCACTTGCTTCACCATCATCAGCTGCAATGAAGATCTCAGGAGCAAACTCCGCTGCACCCGGAGGATGAAACGGATCAGCACGGTTGTTCAGACGATGAACATCCTGCTGCAACTCCCAAACCTGCTGCTGACTAGCACGCAACTCCTGCAGAAACTCAGTGCGCTGACGTGTCAAACTCATATTGCGATTGTCAAGCTGGCGGCGAAGATCTGCATTCTCCCTCTCAAGCACCTCGACACGGCGATCAGCTGCCAACAAGGCGCCAGTACATCGCAACAACTCATTGCGACAGGCGGTGAGAGCTACCACCAAGTCATCTGAGCTACGACGAGCCATACGTGCCCACTCTTCAGCTTCTAACTTCTTCTCCACAGCATCATGCAGGGCTTCAACGCACTTCATCCAACCATCCCTAGTGGAATAGTGCATCCTCAGGACAGCAAACATAGCGCTCATAGAAGCACCCGTGCTATGAGCACGCTCGTCCCTGCCTCGCTCTAAAGAAGCTTGGCTAGACTGAGCCCACTCACCCTGAGAAGCATCCACCCTAGAAAAAACATTTGCTGGCCCCAAATCAGCTCTCTTGTTGAACCGGCTGCAAATATCCGTCAACACCTCAAAAGCTGCAAGCTGCGCACCATCCCATGGCGTCCTCATGTCAACTTCCACCTTTATTCCTGGAAACGACCAACCCCTTTCAAGCACAGGGATAGTCACCCAAACATCAAACCAAGGCTGCACCATGGTTTGCGCTGGCTTCCAGAAATACAGTGGTGGCTCTGCATA
The DNA here is from genome assembly GCA_038502445.1 of Eremochloa ophiuroides. NCBI lineage: Eukaryota > Viridiplantae > Streptophyta > Magnoliopsida > Poales > Poaceae > Eremochloa > Eremochloa ophiuroides. The sequence goes on from JAHLJS010000008.1 coordinate 31,127,119, forward strand.
TCCCACCGACTTCAACAACCTCCATAGCACAGTGGGTGTGCCAAACTGCTCCAGAAACTGACCACTCTGCGGCTCACCTTCAGCTGCCATCTGGTACATTACAACATCTTTCAGCATTTAGAATAAGATAGGACAGCACAAATTTTACCATAGGGAAGGAAATAGTACAAATAGCTTAAATTAATTTCATGATCATGATGCATGCACGTGCCAACGACCTCACACATAATATATTTTAACTAACGTTATAGTCGGTGGCATACCACGTGCTCTCATATACGTAACTAACCGTACTATACGTTTTGCGTGGTTAGTGTACCTGCAGAAGATTCATTTCAGCCCAATCCCAATGTATGCAGGGCAACAAGAAGCACTTTTTGCCGGAAATGTTCCCATGAACATTTGCGACCCCAAAAATTAATTACTCCACCTTACTTCCATAAGTACACATATGGATAACATGTACTCACTTCAGTAATCATACACTCACCATCGATCGATGGTTGTTCGATCTTACACTCACATCTCACCTTACCTTAGGCGACGTGGTACATTGACCCATAAGAAGCAATAAGAAACCGACAGTTCATGATTATCCGCACGATAAAACCAAATGAACCACAAATATAAATATGATGCAATTTCCCCCAAGTCAGTACTTACATAAGCCACCTAATTACCACATATACATAGGGCTATAGGACTTGGTCATTGGTACTCATAAGTTTTGCAAACACTTGGTTTAAATCACCTATACACACTATCAGTTGGCAATTAGTTTGTAAAACTCAAAACTCTTTTAGTTTTTAAATAGTCAAGTGACGGTATATGCTGAATTATGCTCTGGTACCAGCTGTCACAGAACCGACCAATTTATATGAGCACAAGTACAACGATCGCATTTTAGCCGCAATCCAGTCGCACTTGAGCCAATATAAACCCGGTAGTCCGGAAATCTCGAAGGATTTCAAACATTTCATACCCCAAGGATCATTCATTCAGCAATACCCGATCACATGACACATAAATTCGCAACCAAATTTAAACATCAGAGTACAACATAGTCTTTTACACAAATAGGGTAGTAGCGGAAGTCAACATAGTTTTACACCACAGAGTTCAAATACGAGTACCATCACATGACCCTGTCACAGCATTCTTACAACGACTAAAGATAGATAATGACCCCGCCCTCGGGTCTAGTCTTCTTCGCTCGCAGGGGTGAAGCAATTCCTGCAATACGCATAGTAGACTACACCATCTGCAACAATGGGAATAAAACCCTGAGTACTCAATTGTACACAGCTAGACTTACCCGACAGGGAGTAAATAAAAAGACTCTCAAGGATATGCAAGGCTTATTTGGTGGAGCTCAGAGGGTAGCATCATTTTTGCGTCAAAAGCATTACTACAGTAGAACCTCAACTTATTCATTTTAATTGTGATAAGCTTCGATTTCAATTAGACTATTTACTAGAATTAGACACTATACTAAGCATACACTGAATATTGTAGCAATCAATAAAACCATATGATTTTCGATATCCACAGATATCAACCTCATCTCACCATAATCATTATGTTCAAGTTATTAGCCTTTACCTCACCAGAAGATCAGTTTAGTTTCTCACTAACCAGGAGAGATGGCGATTCGAATCGATTGTACCAGCTGGCAAATATGCCAATCACAAACCCTATCAGCCGAGCCACTGGCTTCTTGGGCCACCGTTAAATCTTTCTGAGACATAATATGTATCGCGGGCTTGGAGGGGTCCATATTCCCAGAGACAAACCCACTTCCAGGTTGCATCAGGTCCCTGACCTGCCCTTGGTAAGATGGTGTCTCCGCACATCCTTCCTACCTCCAGAATATGTCTGCCTTATCACGCCCAATTCCCGGCTCAGAAAGAAATACTCGGCTTCGCGGTCAGAACGACTTATCTGGCCAGCTATGTGACGACGTCTTTCAATCTCAACTGATGTCTGGTGGCCTCAGTCCTAGTCGGCCGCAAGCAGCACCGAAGACGGCATGACCTCAACCATGTCATGCGGCTCCCCGCTACCTAGCCTTGATTCTCTCATTAGACACTGTGGCATGGTGGCACATATAGTCCATGTGGAATCCAACCCCATCATCATTAGTAACCACCTATGCTCGCGAAGGACAGGAAATCCCTCGACTTCTACCGGTCTAAGCATGGCTAAGCATAAGATCAAACCCATCCCCTTGTCTAGTAATAACTTCAGGATCAATTATAAGTGGACAAGGAATAAATGCAGCAACGGTATCATATCAACTCCTATACTTAAGTGCACAATCATACGATTTAATAAAGACCAGTGTATTTGTAAAAAGAGTAGGTGGAGACTTAGGAATGCTCCGGGGCTTGCCTTTCACAAAGTTAGTGGGTTGGTGATCCGGGCACTCCGGAAGTTCAGCTTCTTCTTCTCGACCTTCGGGAACCTCTGGCACTTCAATCTCCGGCGGAACTCCCTCCTCCGGTGGATCGAACTGCAACAGCGTCACGCCTCCCGGCGATCCTGTATGCATGAGATGCATATATGAGAACTGAGAATGCACATGAAATGCAAGATAGAGATGCACGAATTAACCCATGATATGCAATCAGTTTAACAATCCACACTCATTTATTTCTTTCCTAGACAACCAACTCATACTCACCCTTCTTAAGCAAAGCATAGAATAATTTCTTGTCCCAGGTGAGAGGTCTACAACCTGCACTTAATAATTAACATGCATCAACTAACCTACCACAACCAAAAGATATTTGCTTAGAAACAATTAAATAAACCCTAGCCTATAACTGGACCTACTGTTTACTGTAACCAGAAAAATCCATAGAAATTACAGTAGCTATTACACATCCAGATTAGCCTACTGACAAAATTTCAAGTCATTTGGACAAGTATAACAGTCTACACAAAAATAACAAGCAACCAGCCTTTTAAACAATGGAAAATACTTAACACAGTGAAAAGTATCAAGCAACAGATTTCCTAATTTTCTTAGCTTCTTTCCAACATAACATAGCCCAGGAAAAATATTCATGTCCATAACCTTAACACATTAAGCATGGTGATTTTTGCAAGATTAAAGCATAAAAGGCACATTATACTAGACATCATATAAATAACAGTGAAACACCAGCAAACATATTTTTCATAGATTCTACTTCCCTAAACAAGATTAATGCAAGTGGAATCACATTTTTAGCACATTTCTACAATTACTTATGCATTTATCAAGTTTGCAAGCAATTAACAATTTAATTATAACTGCACATAAAAAGTATTCAAAAAGTACATTTTATATTTTTCCTTGATAGAGATCAGAAATACAAACACAATAAAATTTGGTTCACCCCAATTGGACATTCCTAGCTCCAGATATGAATTTTGGAAGGTTGTACACATTTTCTGGAAATTCATTTTATAAATCAAAAACCTAAACCCGATAGAACTGCTACGTGCACCCGGCTCAGTGAACCAGAGACGCACCCGAACGGCTGACTCGCGGGCCCCGGGGTCGACCCGACCCCACGCGTCAGAGAGAGGAAACAGAGCCGCCGGCGCTGACCGGCGACAGCTCGCCGACGGCGAGGTCTCCGGCGACGCCGAGGCTACCTACCGACTCGTGGCAACGAGACGAATCCGATGGACCAACTGCCGAGGGTCGTACTCCACCGGAGTGAGCTCGACGGCGGCAATGGCGGACGGCGGTGGTCCGGCGAACTCGCGCCGGCCGATTCCGGCCGTTGCTCGCGCGGCTCGGCCTCGTTCCGTGTTTCTGGAACTCTAGCGGACCTGTGCGCGCGACTAATCGAACTATTGCGCACGGGAGCTCACTGACCGCGCTCGCATGGCGGCACGGTGGCGAGCGGATTCACGGTGAACTCGGGTTCCGGCGAAACTACGGCGAGATAGACCTAACCGACGGTGTGGAATGGATCTACGGCTAACGGGGACTCTCAGACGAGCAAAAGAGAGGGAAGCCGACCCCGGCATCGCCCTCGTCGCGGCGACCCGAGAGCTCGGCGGCGCTCCGGCAATGGCGGACGGCGGGAAGCTTGCTGGAGCTGTACCTTAGGTCGGCTGAGGTCGGCAACGGGTCGGAAACGAAGAGAAGAGCAAGCCGCAGCTGCGCCGAGGGTGGAGCGGTCGGAGACGGCTCTGTGGCGGCGGATTTCACCGCGGCGGTCGCGGCGGAAATGGCGACGGCGGAAATGGCGACGGCGGAGAGGAAAGAGGAGAGCAGCGAGCGAGCAGAGGGCGAGAGAGCGGGGAGAGTGAGGGCGAGCGTGCGGGAGACAGGATTGCGTGCTCCCCTTTGTAAGCCGACCGCGCGGCAGCAACGACGGCGTACGGCGCCATCTGGCGGCCGAGGCCTGACGCGGTCGCGCGATTCGCCCGAGGGTCGAACTGAATCGGCTCTGATTCAGTTTCCGCGGACCCGACTGAAACTCGATTTTTCATCGATCTATAACTCGCAATCCAGAGCGTTTCAGCGAAAACTTCACTAATATAGGTTGAAGAGCTATACGAGTAGATCATTTCTTATTAAGACACTTTACTCTAGTTCGGCCTGGATTGAGAGATACAAGTCGATGAACAGGGGTACACCGAAACTGAAAACCGGTTTAGACTTAGGAAAATTTGAAAACTTCCAAAACAGCTCCAAATCTGCACTAATTCAACTTTTTGACCTTCTTCCACTCATTTTCATGAGTTGACCCAAAAATAAAGTTTGTTGCTTATAAAATTCTACACAACTTTGATTAAGGGTGCACTGACATGCAGAATCTCTAAAATGCCCTTCTTGTTTGGTCAAACAGAATAGCTTTTAAAGGGCTCTCTAGTCAACTATGAGCTAGAGGGGTATTTTGGGGATTTCACCAACATGAACATTGTTCCAAATGTTATCCTAAACATGTATAAAGCATTTAGAACCGTAAACAAGCATCACATTTGCATGTCAACACATTTTGCATAATATGGACATATAAACAAACATATAGCAATAAAAGGGAATCAAATAAAATGCAATGATAATAATGCATGAAATGGCATGATCTATGCTTGATGACATGCAAATGCAAGTGTGAAAATAGTAACTAACACTAGGGTGTTACAGTGGAGAGGCAAGGAGCAGGCGGATCGTTGACGTGGCACCCCCTCATCCTCCACTATAAATAGAGGCTGCCTACTCCTCTTCAAGACACACCATACAACACAAGAAGTAAGCTAGAGTGAAGTTCTACTCTTTAGTGGTAGTATTAGTCTAGTGTGGGAGTTAGAGTCGAGTCAAGCTACACTCGGAGTCTCCGGAGTCGTCTACTAGAGAGTCTGGTATAGCTCTTGTACCTTTCCTTCTGTAAGACTTTATCTTTATCAATATATTATCTTTACTTTACTTCACTAAGTTCTTACTTAGTCTTTACTATTCTCTATAGTATTGTTGTGTCTTGTCTTCTATAGTTGTCTTATACTTGATAGTGATCTTGTCCAAACTCAACGTGTGTTAGTTCATCGCCTGTCATAGGGTGTTCTAGTTGTTGGTACCCAGCTAGAATAGTGAGACTTAGTGTAAGCGTGGTGCTTAGACTAGATCTTGCCTTTGATTACCGCTTGTCGCACGGATTGTTTGTGGGTGCTAGCAGGTGGTGACAGCCCTGTCTAGTCTTAGTATCCCTCCATGTGTTTTAGGCAAGTTCTTAAAAGGTAGGATCCCATAAGAGTGTAGGTGCTTCGGGTAGTGGTTTTGTTCTCTATTGTCTCGCACTACCCCCTGCACACCGGTAGTAAGGTAACTATCTTAGTATAAGTCATCTATTTGATAGGGTAAGTCACAAGAGTAAAGTAAGTGTCGTAGGAGTCTTATACTCACTCGTTGTCCTCCCACCTAACTATACTCTACTAGTTATCTTTTAGTTATCTTAATACTTGTGTGTTGGTGTCATTACCCTTTCCTCTACCTATCGATTTACCCCCTACCAGTAGCTGGTACTAAGTTGGTATAGACTTAAGGATCTCTCTTTCTTTTGATTAATTATTCCTAGCAACGGCTTTCCCTTGGGATAAAAATAAATAACGATACCTTGGAATACTCCCGGGTGAAATGCTACAGCGGTATATTCTGTGCGCTTGCGGAATTATCCAATAGACATAAGAAATACCCTCAGGCACTTCTGGCACCGTTATCCGAGATAGCCTAACACCCTGTCTCTGGTGGTTGCGCTAAGAAGTGTCAACAAGCATTTCTGGCACCGTTTCCGGAGATAGCCTAACACCCTGTCTCTGGTGGTTGCGCTAAGAAGTGTCAACAAGCATTTCTGGCGCTGTTGTCAGGGAAAGCATCAGTCTAGGAATATTAATAAAAACATTGAATCCGGAGTCTACTATTAATTTAGTTATCGATTAGTGTTAGGGGCTTACCACTGTCTGTGTTTCTCGTTATTGTGAAGCTAGACAGTGTATGAGCGGTTTCCAATTGCCGTCGAATTATATTGAAGATCCCGAGAAATTGTTGAGAAGAACTAGACGCCGTCAAGTTCCACCTCAAAGGTTAATTTCAAACCTAAATCCATTCAAGGAAAGAGGCTCCGCATTATCAATCAAGGAAGCTATGGCCCAAAAGACCATCTTTGAGTTCTCTACGCCGTCCGCTGACAACGTTGCCACCGGACCGCAGCTCAACTTTGGAGATGCTACCTTTGAGCTCAAGCCTGCACTCATCAACATGGTGCAAGCTAATCCATTCTGTGGAAAGCCACACGAAGATGCCAATGCCCATCTCCAGTACTTTCTGGAGGTGTGTGTGACTTTCACCATCAAGAATGTCTCGGCTGACGCCATCCGTCTTCGCCTATTCCCATTCTCACTGCTGGGGAAGGCGAAGCAATGGTTCTATGCCAACAAGAGTGAAATCACCACCTGGGAGGTGTGCCAACGCTTTTCTCAAGAAGTTCTTCCCAATGGGCAAAACAAGCGCTCTCCGTGGCAAAATTTCGAGCTTCCAACAACAAGTGGATGAGACGATTCCCGAAGCATGGGAACATCTCTAGGAGTACATTCGTGCCTGTCCTCATCATGGGATTGAAGAATGACTCCTAATCCAAGGTTTCTACCATGGGCTAACTGGATTAGCCCGTAGTCACCTTGATATGCTGCCACTGGAGGAGCATTCCTGCAACACAATGTCAAGGATTCTAAGGACCACATTGAGAAAATGGTTATCAACCAAGGCTGGAATGAGGAATGTCTCCAGCCTAAGAAAAGGGGTATGTGCACCGTTCATGAGATGGACCTGCTCTTTGCAAAAATGGACCTCTTGATGAAAAAGATCGAGGAAAGTTCCAAGAAGGAACAAGAGGCCATTAGACCCACTGCCACCGCACGTGCAATTGAAGCTGATCCATGGTGCGAGGTATGTGGTGGAGAAGATCATTCAGGCAACAACTACCCCGAGACAAAGGAGGAAGTGAGCTTCATCAACAACAGCAACAACGATGGGTATCGACCCCAGCAACAAGGAGGATGGAACTCGCGCCCCTTCTACCAAGGAAATCAAGGTAATGCTTACAATAATAATTTCAATAATTCTTATGGTAACCAGCCTTCTCTTAAAGATCTTGTCTTAGGCCAATCTAAAATTAATGATAGCATAAATAAGAAAATCATGGCTAATGATAAGATTTTTGAAAATCTTAGTGAGAAAATGGATAGCTTTAACACTGCTATGAAAAATCAATTAAGCTTTAATAAAATGTTGGAAACCCAATTAGCTCAAATAGCAGCAGCTGTCCCATCATTCGAACAAGGTAGGATCCAAGGGAAACCTGAGGAACCAATTGAGGGTGTTAAGTTAATTTCCACAAGGTTTGGTAAGCCTCCGGTTAGGCAAAACCCGGGTTGTCTTCTTGATCGGCCATTCATGGCCAAGAAGAGTGACCCCGGACATCATCACCTGCGAGATCGGGCCACACACCTTCAACAACGCCTTCTGCGACCTTGGATCTGGAGTGAACATCATGTCCAAGGTAATGTACGAGAATTTGTTAGGGGGACCTTTGTACCCCACTTTTGTCAAATTGCAGATGGCCGATCAATCCATCCGGTTCCCCGAGGGATTGGCAAGGGACATCCTTGTCAAAGTTCAAGATGAGTACATCCTCGCCGACTTCATCGTTCTTGACATGGGGGCCGATGACGAAGTCCCCGTCATCCGGGGAAGGCCGTTCCTCAACACTGTGAATGCCATCATCTATGCGGGATCCGGCCAAGTCCACTTCCAACTCCCAGGTAAGAGAATTAAATGTCCTTTCAGTGGTTATAAATCAATGCAACAGGCAAGGAAGAATCTGTGGAGAAACAAGCCACAATATGCACCCCACCGAAAGAATCAACTGCCAAGGTCCAAAAAGGCTGAACTGGTAAGTAAGGCTGAGGTGGTAAACAAGGCTGACTCTGCTGAATCACAAACATCAACCAAGAAGGAATGGCGGAAGAAAGAGGTGCGATCATCACGGTCTCCATCTCCGGGACCTATCGAAGCACCCGAAGAATGAACCCAAACTGGAGAGGTCCTGCTCTACGGACCTAAAACATGGAGCCCTTGCTGGTAAGGTAAATCAGTACTTATCTCATATTTAATTTTTGCATTTCAATTTTTAAATTTTCTTCGTTGTATTTCATGTTTAATTTTGGCAATATTTTATTTCGACAAAATAAAACAAGTAGATGAATAAAACATGAAAAGGATTATCTCTGCTCACACCTGAGGTGGTGGGACCACCTAGGTGGGGTCGGCCGACCCCACCATGGGGCCCACCCACCTCTGGTGGTGTTGGCCTGGTGCCCTGATCATGCTCCTAAAATTTTAACACCAGCTCCTTGTGAATTTTGGTCGACCATTCTTTTGTCATGACCACTCTCATATGCTTCAAGGAGGATCCAACACCCACATCCATCCAAATTTTGAAAAGTGGACACTTTGGCATGCATGAGTGCTCCAATGGTCCATGGGAATCACTTTAAACATGTCCCCACTTTTGTCATACACCTTTTACCTTCACAAAACACTAGACAAGGGAATCTCTGAAAATTTCAAAACTTTTGGTCCACCACTAGTCTCTACTTTCCTAGACACATAGTTTAAAGCTGAAAGGGGACAAACCCTGGTTCGGCCGAACCATGTTTTGGCTTCTTTCAAGAAAGTGGAGTTTGATTTCAAATAGATTCCCTGTCCAAAGGTAAAAGCAACTCTGATCTTGTCATAATGGGTTCGGCCGACCCATAAATTGAGAGCTGTCAGCAAGGTCAAGTTTGAATTCAAATAGATTCCCTGTCCAAAGGTAAAAGCAACTCTGATCATGTCATAATGGGTTCGGCCGACCCATCAATAAAGCCCTGTCGGCAAATTTGAATTTGAGATCACCTAGATTCCATGTACAAAGGTGAAAACAACAAAAACCTAGCCATGGGGGGTCGGCCGAACTGGGCCTAGTGGCCTAGCCACCAGCCCTTCTTCCCCTATGAATACCCTTCCAATGTGTGCACAAATCCACACCCAAACCTGCTGATTCCTACCGAGCACACAATCTCCCTTTTTCTCTCCATTTGAGCAAGGTCTTTCTCAAGTTTAGTTTAAATTTAGCCACTCAAACCAAAAACCCAAAAATATTGTAGTAGTAGAAGATTGTCTCACTCTCATCTTGGCTCTCAAAATCTTGTTTGTGGAGGTAACCATACCCCACAAGGTCTACTAACAGTGGATAGCTAACGCTAACGCTAATGCTAATCCCTGTTGTTGTAGTGTGTTCTTGTGTTAGCTCATTGTTGCAGGATGAAGAAGTTCTCCTCCGCACTCAAGAAGGCCAAGAGTGTCGTAGGGAGTTCCTCCCAACGACCCCGCCATGATGAAGATTGTTGGCATTTCTTAACATCGTTACAAAAGATAGACTAAAAGTCCATCCCAGGCAACGGCGCTAGAAATGCTTTTTGGCATCCCCAACCACCATTAATTTAGAAAGGTAACCATTGGCCCTTAAAGGCGCCGGCCTAGGTAGTGCAGTCTGGTAATAGCAGTTAGAAGTGCCGGATTGGCCTTCCTAACTGTCATTACTTACGATATACAAAACTGTGACACGGCGCCGTGGGGTGCACAAGAATTACAATCCTTAAGTAATGGTACTTAGGTACGCCAATCGATAGTTCAGTAAGAAATAAGATAACTCTGCAAGCGCACAGAACTATCATTGTAGCATTTCAACCTGTGAGTAGGGTGTCGTATTTATAATTTCCCGTAGGAGGGCAATATGCATCAAGCGTGGGGTAAACATGATCACTTATTGAGTGCAATGGTAGGCATAGAGTAAACAGGAATAAGACATGATTTCAAGATAGTGGACACACATATGGATCAACCTCAAGGATAAAAGAAAAATAAGAATAAAAGAATATATCTAACTAAGCAGGCATTGGTCATATATAATTATGCAAAGAACTATTAGCAGATCATCTAATTAGTAGTTCTAGTATCAGGACTAAGTCTGGGGTGATAGGGAGATCCCCACAGCTAGTCTGCTAGCCGATAGAGACTTTACGAACTCCTAATCAATATCCGAACGTGGGGGAATGCTAGGGATGGACAGGGCTGTCACCACCTGTCCACCTACCCCTCTGCCCATGGGATACTGACATATTCGCCGATCTCCGCATACCCAAGCTCCATGCTTGCATACATGGAAACAACTCCTAACCCCCGCGGACCCCAACCCTTCGGATTGACAGGCTAGGTTAAGAGCAGCCATGACAGCATGACGAACCATCACCTCATTCCTAGTTCTTCCTCTATTCATACTAATTCGATGAACAATGAAGAACGATGATAAACAAGTCAAGAACATGATACATAAACTATATTCTAGATCATATACTATGCTCATAACAAGATCATAACTAGACTCTAGTTCATATGCATAATCATAAAAGTATGATAAGAACTTGCTCATGGAAGAAGACCGAATTGTATTCATATCAAGATGATCCTTTTCTTCCAAGGAGACAAGCTCTCCTTGATAGCTCTTGCCTTGCTCACAAACTACTACAACTACTCTAAAGATACAAGTGAGAGGTGTGAGGTATATGACTCCAAATGATGTGTGTGTTGAAAGGGATGGAGCACCATCTATTTATAGTGAAACTATGACGGTTTGGTGCATCTAAACTTGGAAGGAGGTGAAACCGCCATGGCCAAACCGCCATCAGTACCGCCTCTGAAGTTGGGCCCGGGAGGCTCCACCTGGGGGGCGGCCCCCGGGGGGCGGTCGGTCCCTGGGGAGCACCATCTGGCCACCGCCTTTGGGTGGTCGGTTGCTCCCTGGGCCTGGGCCTCGCCCATTGTTGCGAATGGATCCAGTTATGCTTTGAAGGTGGGCTTCTTTAGTATCCTTTGTTTGCGCATTTGTTGGATTCGTCATTTGACTTTGCGCTTTCTTCATGTTGATGCGTATTTCCACTTGTTATGCCATAAAACCTGTAAAACATGAATGCTAGGGGTACAAGTGGAACTTGTTAGTAGTAAAGGCATATGTGCTAGAATATGATTGTTAATCCTCTTTTTAGTCTAAGTTGGTGGTATAAAATTTATCCATAAGGACCTCCAACAAAGATGAAGGAAGAGAAGCCCCACCAAAAAAAAGCTTCGAGGTGCCTTCCGAGAGGACGTTCGACCCTGAGAGCGGCCTCATGCTAAATCAAGAAGAGTACCAATGGTACACCTCCATCCGACACCGAGGGTATGAAAATACCGGTATCATCGACCCTGTCCTCTTGGACAGCACAGGTATGACCGTGGAATTGAATACTATTTTCAATACAATCGGTTGGGAAGTTTTTGGGAAGTGCAAGAACTTGGAATAAAAAAGCTCACCATTGAATTTCTATGCTCTTTACAAGCCACTGAAAATAATGTCTACTTCTACATGTTTAACCAAGACTATAATTTAACATGGGGAGTTTTTAGCATGGCACTTGGTTTTGATAATGACTGTCATCTAGATCTTGTTAATGCAACAAGAAGATTTGATAAAGCTGAATTTTAGAAAGCTATAATAGGATCTAATGATTGCTCTGACCCTAAAACTGATGAAATTCATAATCCTACTTTGTGCTTGATCCGATATTGGATGGCTATAACTTTTCTTCATGGCTCTAATGTGCAAGTTCTTTATAATGATGAATTAAGACTGCTCTATGCCATGACAAAGAAAATAAAAGTTTCACCTGCTAAGATGTTGGTCCACTTTTGGCTTGGTATTTTCCATAGAAGCGAGCCCATATTCTTCACTTCTTTTATCACGCGCATTGCTGAAACAATGGACTTGCTAGATGGAAAAGATTACTTTGAATACATTGCCTCTCCTAGAGATATTGTAACCGAAGATTTCTTCATAAGTGCTCAAGTCCTTAAAAGAAATGAAAACGGTGACATAAAAATGATTTATCCTGGCCATACAACCGAAATCTCTCTCCCTTGTGAGATGTCACACCCAATTTTAAGGATAAAATGGGATGCATAATCTTATGTGCGCCCAGAGATCAGTCACACACATAAGCCAACAAATTGCATAAATTGTATCATAACCAATGTTTAATACATAGCGAATAATATCAAAGTCATTACACAGCGGAAAAATAAAGATAACTCTCGTGGTAGCTCCATAGCACAGGGACGTCGACTGGTGAAGCACAAGTCTAGTAGTCCTCTGGGTAGTCCTCATCATTATCACCATCTGTTACCCATCCGGGATTTTTAACCATGTAATGAAAAATAAACAAGCGTAAGTACATGTCGTACTCAACAAGACTAGCATAGGTTCATGAGGCTCAAAAGGATTGACACGGTTTAACAGCAGGTTGCTTTTAGTTAATCATCTTTTATGCAGTTGGATAGCAACAAGTTATTCAGCCCTTTCTCATGATCAGAGTAAACACAATTAATGAGTAGCAATAAATAGATTAGCAACAAGTAAACATCACCCTGTAAGATAACTACTCCGTGAGTTTTCCGGGCCACTCGTGACCGTGAGCGCGGCTAGTATACCAGTTTTACACTCTGCAGAGGTTGTGCACTTTCACTATGAGCCGTGATTCCCATCTGCTCGGGTTAATTACTCCCATAACACTACCAAGGTGAGAGAGCAGGGTTTCACTATGAAGCCTTTCAAAGGCTCGTCTAACATGTTAGGGCCGCGAGGTTTCCTCGGCAAGCAGATGTAGAGCCCCCCTTCCAGATGGCACAAGGTCACGCAGGTTATACATATATGGACAGAGGCCGCACTATACCTGAGTCGTCTAAGCCCCTATTGCGCCTTTTGGTAACCTCTAACAAGCTAGAAAAGGTCCTCATACTGAGCTAAAACCAGAGCCATATAGCCCTCATAGTTGCACTGTAAGTCCCAGCTTTTGCTGACAGATCATTACCAAGGGGGAAGGATATGGTGCATCACAAAACTATGCTCTAATCCCCTAGTTCCATGTTGCTAAAAAGGCATCTTTTAATCCTTATTGCATATTCAATTAATCAGTTTACATGATCATGATATCCATAACGCACTAGCATCAATTACCATATGCTTATCCCATAGGTTGCAAGGAACAGGATAACAAAACTAGGAAGTAACTATGGTTAACAAGGAAGACACATGCAAATGCAGTTATTTATTTGATGAATAGGACAACAAGGATGATCCATGCTAATACTTGCCTTGATCAGCAAACTCCTGGTGATCCGGGTTGTCGCAGTACTGATCTTGATCACCCACGTACGGCTCACCGTCTATACTCGATCCATCATAACAGCACATACGCATACAGGGGCAATCATGCATTCAAACAAGAGTTTTCACACCAACAGAGAGAAAATAAATTAAAAAGGTTATAAAACAAATCTACGCGTTGCTACGATCACATCGATATAAAGTTTGCGAAAATCGGATTTAAAACGAGGGAGATATGAATTTTACAAGATTTATAATAAAATGATAATAGATTAAATATAATCTCGAATTTTAAGAGTGGAAAATATTTAAACAGTGGTACCATCAGATAGATTATGAAATTACGAATCTAACGCAATTTGAATCGTTCAAATCGGAACTAAAACGTGGAAATTATAAATGAAACAAGTTTGAATTCAAATCTGAATACACATTTTCATATATACCGAAAATAAATACGCCTTCAAACGTAATCTACTGAATATGCTGAGGGCTACGGCTAAGCATTAAAACTGCAGGGGGTTATTCGCAAAAACGCCGGCCGAATCGGTATGGGCTGCTCTGCGGCCGTCCGATTCAAAATCGGCCGATCAGATTAAAAGAGGGGAGGGGTGGCGGTGCTCTCGGCCGGAAAACAGAGGCCGACGGCAGCGCCATGGCCGGAAGGCCGCCGAAGAAGGTGAACTCGGCCTTCGGTGCATGAAATAGGTCGGGAAGGGTACCCATAGATCGGGAAGAGCGTCGCAAGCTCACCTAGGGTGATGGGAAGGTCGGAAATTGACTCGGTGATAGCTCGCGGCGTGATCCGGCGGACGGTGGATCTCTGCAACGGCGGCGGAGGCGTGTCAGTGCACAAATCGAAGGGGGAAAGTGCTCGGGAACTTCATAAGATCACAGCGAAGCTCCTCAAAGGCTTACCGGGAGGAAATTGGTGGCGAATCGAGCTAATTGCTCGCGGCGGCGGCTGCTCGGTTCTCGCGGGAGCTCGCCAATGGCGGTGAGAAGAGGCGGCTAGGGTTAGGTGACGGCTAAGGGGGGGTGTGGCGCTGCTTAAATACTCCCGAGGTGTGGCGTCAATCTCGGAGATTGAAACAAACTCGGCGAGCGAAGAAATCGGCTTCGGCCGTTTCTTCTCTGCTTCGGACTCTCGGCGCGGCGACGAACTCGGCTTCGGCCGTTTCTTTCTTGCCCGCGTCGGACTCTCGGCGAGCAGCAGAGGGAAACAGGGAAGGGGCTGTCCTGTGGGTCCACAGGTCGGTAGCACCGAGCGCTGGGGTCGAGCTGGCAGTCACGGCAGAGGGACGCTTCGCGCACGCGTGCTCGGCCACGGCGGATGAACACGGCAGCGGCGTCTCTGTTCGCGCGGCGAGGGAGGTGTAGAAGGAAGGGCTGACCCGTGGGTCCCACTCGTCAGTCAGATGGGGTAAGGGGAAGGGAGGGAGCAGGTCGGCCGAGCTGTCCTCGGGCCATCCGACCTGGGCCTGGTGGGGGCAGGGAGTGGAAAACAAGCCAAGCTGCTGCTCGGGCCAGAAAGGAGAGGGGAAGGGCTCTGATCTAATTCCTTTTTTCCATTTTCCAAAAGGATTTTCAAATTGGGTTTTGAAATATTTGAGAAATTCAAATAAGCTACAACAGTACAAAGAAGAAATGCTCTAGCATGAATGCATCATACATGTGTATGACCTAGGTTTGATTTTATATTTGAGAAAAATTATTATTTCCCTATATTGGAATGATCAATTAATTGCACAATTAAATAAATTTCTACTATTTAAAAGAATGCAATTTTTCGGGTGTTACAATTCTACCCCCCTTAAAAATAATCTCGTCCTCGAGATTCAGTTGGTGCTTACTCAAACAACTCTGGGTACTTTTCTCTGAGATCTTCCTCTCTTTCCCAAGTAGCTTCTTCCTCAGAGTACCGATGCCACTGCACCTTGCACATCTTTATAACTCGACTTCTTGTAACTCTTTCTGCGGTCTCCAAAATTTTCACTGGATGTTCCTCATAAGTGAGACCCTTCTTGAAAACTATTTTCTCGTCAGGAACCTGCTCTTCCGGTACTCTCAAACACTTTCTCAACTGAGATATGTGGAACACATCATGAACACCGGACAAACTTTCCGGAAGTTCTAGCTGATATGCCACTTCTCCACGTCTCTCTAGGATCTTGAAAGAACCAATATACCTTGGTGCCAATTTTCCTTTGCTGTTGAACCTTTTCACACTTCTCATCGGGGACACTTTAAGGTATACATAGTCTCCTACATTAAAAGCTAGTTCTCTTCTCCGTGTATCCGCATAGCTCTTCTGTCTAGATTGTGCTATTCTCAAGTTCTCTCTTATTGTCTGGACTTGCTCCTCTGCGTCTCTCAACACATCCGGTCCAAACACTTGACTTTCTCCAGTTTGATTCCAAAACAAGGGTGTCCTGCACTTGCGTCCATACAATGCTTCGAAGGGTGCCATCTTGAGACTTTTCTGGTAACTATTATTATAAGAGAACTCCGCATACGGCAGACTCTTATCCCAACTTGTTCCATACTGTAAAGCACAAGCTCTCAACATATCTTCCAAAATCTGATTAATCCGTTCAGTTTGACCGTCAGTTTGAGGGTGATATGCAGAACTGAAATTCAACCGTGTTCCCAAGGATTTATGCACTTGTTGCCAAAACTGTGAGGTGTACTGCGTACCCCTATCGGACACTATCTTCTTTGGAACTCCATGTAGACACACAATCCTTTCCATGTACAACTCTGCAAGTCTTGCTCCGGTATAGGTGGTCTTGACGGGGAGAAAATGAGCAACTTTAGTCAGTCGATCCACAATTACCCAGATTGAATCATAACCTCTCTGAGTACGTGGCAATCCAACTATGAAGTCCATACCGACTTCTTCCCACTTCCACTCAGGTATCTTTAGTGGTTGTAGCAATCCTGCAGGCCTCTGGTGTTCAGCTTTAACTCTCTGACAGGTATCACAGATAGCCACATATTCTGCTACATCACGCTTCAGTCCAACCCACCAATATTTTTCCTTCAGATCCAAATACATCTTGGTACTTCCTGGGTGTATAGAATATGCTGACTCATGAGCTTCACGCAGTATAGCATCTCGGATGGATTTCACTTCAGGTACACAGAGTCTCTTCCCAAACCATAAGGTTCCATTCTCATCTAGTCAAAATCCGGGTGATTTTCCAACCACAATGTTCTCTGCTATTTCTTTGAGCTTCTCATCTTCCAACTGAGCCTTTCGTATCTCTTGCTCTAGTGTGGGTTCAACCTCCATCTCAACAGCATAGATCACAATTCCCAAGTTGAGACGCTCCATCTCTGCACACAACTCTGCGGTATAGTGGTTGCTCGAATCTCATTAGCATAACTTTTTCTACTAAGAGCATCGGCCACAACATTTGCTTTGCCTGGATGATAATGCATTTCCAGGTCATAATCCTTTATCAATTCCAACCAACGACGTTGCCTCAAATTCAACTCTGACTGGGTGAAGATATACTTCAAGCTCTTATGATCAGTATAAATGTCGCACTTATGACCAATCAGATAATGCCTCCATAACTTCAGAGCGTGAACCACAGCTGCTAGCTCCAAATCATGAGTAGGATAATTCAACTCATGCTTCCTCAACTGTCTTGATGCATATGCTACGACTCTTCCTTCTTGCATGAGAACACAACCAAGACCTAGGCGGGAAGCATCACAATAGATAGAGAACTTCTTACTTAGGTCTGGCAAAACCAACACTGGCGATGTTGTCAATCTCTTCTTCAATTCTTCGAAACTAGCTTGACACTTCTCAGACCACACAAAATTGGCATTCTTCTCTAGCAAGGAAGTCATTGGCTTCGCAAGCTTGGAGAATCCTTCAATGAACCTTCGGTAGTAACCAGCTAAACCAAGAAAACTACGAATGCCAGTCACATCAGTTGGCGGCTTCCAATTCAACACGTCTGCCACCTTGCTTGGGTCTACAGAAATTCCACCATTGGACACAATATGTCCTAGAAAAGCAACTTCTCTCAACCAGAACTCGCACTTGCTTCGCTTGGCATACAGCTTATGTTCTCTGAGCTTCTGCAAAACCAATCTCAGATGCTCGGCATGCTCTTCTTCATTCTTGGAGTAGATCAAGATATCATCAATGAACACCACAACAAACTTATCCAAGAATTCCATGAATACCTTGTTCATCAGATACATGAAGTAGGCAGGTGCATTAGTCAAACCAAAAGACATTACCGTATACTCATACAATCCATACCGAGTAGTGAATGCAGTCTTAGGTATGTCAGAGTCACGAATCTTCAACTGATGATAACCTGAACGGAGATCAATCTTGGAAAACACACAAGCACCTCTCAACTGATCAAATAAGTCATCAATTCTAGGCAACGGATACTTGTTCTTAATGGTGACCTCATTCAGTGACCGATAATCAACACACATCCTTTGACTACCATCTTTCTTATCAACAAAAATAACCGGGGCTCCCCAAGGTGAAGAACAAGGACGAATGAAACCTTTTTCTGACAGTTCTTTGATTTGTTTCTTAAGTTCTTCTAATTCTTTAACTCCCATTCTATATGGACGTTTAGCTATAGGTGTAGTACCAGGTAACAACTCAATGATAAATTCAATGTCACAGTCAGGCGGCATACCTGGCAACTCATCTGGAAACACATCTTCAAACTCATCCACCACTGAGTTATCCGGCTGCACTTCTTCTCTGAGCTGATGTACTGTGGCTTTCTGTTGAACTTGCAAAACAACCTCAACTCTGACCTCATCTCCCTTCTGGGTAGTGATAGTCACGACCTTCTCCTTGCACTTTATATTAATGTCATTCTTCATCATCCAATCCATACCCAGGATAAGATCAATTCCGGCAGTATTCAGCACAGTAGGGGTTATCTCAAATTCTACCTCCCTTAATGAGACGGTAATCGGGAGACACTGAAGAGTAGCTTGCATAACACCACCCGGAGAAGAGACCATAATAGGATGTTTCATGACACTAAGGGGAATACCATGCTTTCTAACAAATGTGTGCGAAATGAAAGTATGCGAAGCACCAGAGTCAAAAAGAACTGTACTGGGGATGGAGTCGATATTTAACGTACCCATCATGACCTCTGGGGTCTCCTGTGCCGTATCAACCGACACATGGTTCACCTTCCCGGTGCGAGGTGGCACTCTCTGCTGGTTGTTCTGCTTCTGGGAGGCTTGGGAATTCTGCTTCTCAGGACAATTGTAGGACAAGTGTCCTTCCTTGCCACAACGGAAACACTTGTTGGGGGCACCATTCTTCACTGGGATGTTGTTGGGAGCAGTCAGTTGTGGCGCCTGGTTGCCATCTTGTTGCTGGTACTGGGAACGCTGCTGGTTCTGGGAACGTTGTTGATTCTGGAAATTGTTCTTGAATCCAGACTGTCCCTGGAAACGTTGTTGCTGCTGAGGCTGCTGTTGGTTGTTACGGAAGCGGCTGTTGCTTCCAGACGACTGCCCTTGAAACTTCCTCTTCTTCTTCTTCTCATCTATCTCACGACGCTTGCTCTCGATGATCAAAGCTTTGTCCACCAACTGTTGGAAGTTGGCGAAAGTGTGGGAGAGCAACTGGTACTGGAGATAATCATTCAGTCCCTCCAAGAAGAGCTCTTGCTTCTTGGCATCATCTTCAACCTCTTTTGGAGCATACCGCGACAATTGGATGAACTTGTCACGGTACTCAGCAACTAGCATTCCTCCCTGCTTCAGAGAAAGAAACTCCTTCTTCTTCAGCTTCATCAACCCTGCAGGCACATGATGATTGCGGAACCCCTCACGGAATTGCTGCCAAGAGATGGGGTTGGCACGTCCAAAACGGAAAGACTCCCACCAATCCAGAGCAGCTCCCTGCAACTGCCCAGATGCATAGAGAACCTTCTCGACATCGTTGCATTGGGCGATCTCCAGCTGCCTTTCTATTGCACGCAGCCAATCATCAGCTTGGAGAGGATCACTGGAATGATCGAAGGTGGGCGGGCGTCCCTTCAAGAATTCGCTTCTCTTGTCACGGGGTGATGGAGGTGGGTTCCCATTGCCATTGTTTCGCTGCAGCAGTTGAATGTTCTGGGCCATCTGCTGCATCAGCTGTGTTTGCATCATCATCAGCTGCTCCATGTTAGGCTGTGGTGGAGGTGGTGGTGGATTAGCATTTTCTTCAGAGGTACCATCACCCCTTGGGTTCCTCCTGGTGTGGGCCATCTGCTGTTCAAATCATTGAAGTGAGGTTTAGAATTCTTTTCCATTATAATAACACTTAGAGGACTAGAACAGGAAATTCCGGGCGCGATCCAACAACGACAGAGTAGAAAAACAGTCATATCTGGAGTTCCCGAAGTCAAACAGAGACATGCTATACATGGTTGGAAAGCATGAAAAAAAAACTCTACAACTTTTATTCAGACCATCTCTCCAGATTCTGTCGTTAAGTTTATCAAAAACAGATTTGATTCAAAACTGTTTCAGAGTAACAGATAGCGCAGAAACTTTGAGTTGTGACATTTGTTTCTCCCAAACCGTAACTGATATTGAGATGATTCTTGCGTCCAAAGAAAACTACAGAAGTCTAGTTTTTCACAAAAATTTCTCATGATTTTTGGTCGTATATAATTAAATAGGAAAAATAACTAAGGCAGAGAGGTCAGAAAAACAGCACTGCTAGAAACTGAGATAATCAATCCAAACTATTATGCATTAATTCAAACCTATATAAAGAGATTTGCGGACATGCCCACAATCTCAGCACTCATTACAAACTCCAAATCAAACATTGTTCATAAGGAACAGCAATCTAGCACAAAAGTTCACAAGACACGAACTAGACTTGACTTGACTCAACTTGCGCTTCTAGCGTCTTTTGCTAATAACTGGGGGTAACTCCTCTAGGGGTCGATGTCGGTACGGGTGTGAGCATCTCCATAGTCTCCTCGGTTCCTTGGCGGCGATTCAGCTAGACACCTTGGTGATGGCGGAGGGGGTCCAACACCGAGTTGCCTGTTTAACTCATCCACCGCCCGGCTGAGCTTGTAGTTAGCTTCAGTCCTGGTGTTCAGCTCATCCAGTGTCTGGTCCAGAAAGGTGTTGGTCTGAGCCAAACATTCCAAGGCAGCGTGGAGTCGGGCGTTCACTTCTCCAAGTGGACCGGCGATACTGCAGTTAGCTTGGCCACTCTGACGGCGGAAAAGGTAGCGGTGTGTCTCCCACTTGATGATGTCCCAATTCTCGTGGCAGTGCACCATAAGAGCTTGTCGTGCGGCATCCTTGATGGCGGCAGCTTTGGAGAGTCGAATGGAGACAGCATAGTGGATATTCTTCACCTGGCTTCCCTCCTTGATGTACACCCTCGTCTCATAGTAGTTGGCGTAGTCAGGGTGCTTCCAGTGCTCCGTCTTGTACAGCACCGAGGCGTTGGGGTAGAAGCGGCGCACCAAGTCGAGAAGCAGCGGGTGGTAGTAGTCATCACCATGATGATCATAGTGAATCATTCCCACCCAGGGTTTTCCACCTTGGTCTCCATCATCGTCGCCATCATCATCGGGGTCGTCGGAGTCATCCGAGTCGCCTCCATCATCTTTGTCATCAGGGTCGCCAGCACAATCCTGGTCACCCTGCGGCTCCACCTTCTCGGGTTCATCTTTCTGAGGGTCCTCCATAGGTACGTCTTCAGAGCTGTCTTCCAAGGGCTCTTCACTGGGCTCCTCTGCAGGCACCTCCTGCTGGGGCTCCTCCACTGGTACGTCTTCCACGGGTACCTCTGATCGGGAAACACGTCCGCCAGAGATGAAGCGCTGCAGGTACCTCTTAGGTGGCATGACACGCTTGCGAGCAGTGCGCTTAAGGTTGGCCATCTACAAGAATTAAGATTAAGTCAAAATTTTGCAATGGACAAGGGTAGGATATCAGCAAAAACTTGTAGCAAATTAATATAACAGGTAAAAAGAGATAATAAAGCTAAGGGCTATCCAGTGCTAACTAGGCTTGCGTCCTACAGTCAACATGGCTCCGATACCAATCTGTCACACCTAATTTTAAGGATAAAATGGGATGCATAATCTTATGTGCGCCCAGAGATCAGTCACACACATAAGCCAACAAATTGCATAAATTGTATCATAACCAATGTTTAATACATAGCGAATAATATCAAAGTCATTACACAGCGGAAAAATAAAGATAACTCTCGCGGTAGCTCCATAGCACAGGGACGTCGACTGGTGAAGCACAAGTCTAGTAGTCCTCTGGGTAGTCCTCATCACTATCACCAAATGAAAAAAAACAAGTGTAAGTACATGTCGTATTCAACAAGACTAGCATAGGTTCATGAGGCTCAAAAGGATTGACACGGTTTAACAGCAGGTTGCTTTTAGTTAATCATCTTTTATGCAGCTAGATAGCAACAAGTTATTCAGCCCTTTCTCATGATCAGAGTAAACACAATTAATGAGTAGCAATAAATAGATTAGCAACAAGTAAACATCACCCTGTAAGATAACTACTCCGTGAGTTTTCCGGGCCACTCGTGACCGTGAGCGCGGCTAGTATACCAGTTTTACACTCTGCAGAGGTTGTGCACTTTCACTATGAGCCGTGATTCCCATCTGCTCGGGTTAATTACTCCCATAACACTACCAAGGTGAGAGAGCAGGGTTTCACTATGAAGCCTTTCAAAGGTTCGTCTAACATGTTAGGGCCGCGAGGTTTCCTCGGCAAGCAGATGTAGAGCCCCCCTTCCATATGGCACAAGGTCACGCAGGTTATACACATATGGACAGAGGCCGCACTATACCCGAGTCGTCTAAGCCCCTCTTGCGCCTTTTGGTAACCTCTAACAAGCTAGAAAAGGTCCTCATACTGAGCTAAAACCAGAGCCATATAGCCCTCATAGTTGCACTGTAAGTCCCAGCTTTTGCTGACAGATCATTACCAAGGGGGAAGGATATGGTGCATCACAAAACTATGCTCCAATCCCCTAGTTCCATATTGCTAAAAAGGCATCTTTTAATCCTTATTGCATATTCAATTAATCAGTTTACATGATCATGATATCCATAACGCACTAGCATCAATTACCATATGCATATCCCATAGGTTGCAAGGAACAGGATAACAAAACTAGGAAGTAACTATGGTTAACAAGGAAGACACATGCAAATGCAGTTATTTATTTGATGAATAGGACAACAAGGATGATCCATGCTAATACTTGCCTTGATCAGCAAACTCCTGGTGATCCGGGTTGTCGCAGTACTAATCTTGATCACCCACGTATGGCTCACCGTCTATACTCGATCCATCATAACAACACACACGCATACAGGGGCAATCATGCATTCAAACAAGAGTTTTCACACCAACAGAGAGAAAATAAATTAAAAAGGTTATAAAACAAATCTACGCGTTGCTACGATCACATCGATATGAAGTTTGCGAAAATCGGATTTAAAACGCGGGAGATATGAATTTTACAAGATTTATAATAGAATGATAATAGATTAAATATAATCTCGAATTTTAAGAGTGGAAAATATTTGAAACAGTGGTACCATCAGATAGATTATGAAATTACGAATCTAACGCAATTTGAATCGCTCAAATCGGAACTAAAACGTGGAAATTATAAATGAAACAATTTTGAATTCAAATCTGAATACACATTTTCATATATACCGAAAATAAATACGCCTTCAAACGTAATCTACTGAATATGCTGAGGGCTGTGGCTAAGCATTAAAACTTCAGGGGGTTATTCGCAAAAACGCCGGCCGAATCGGTATGGGCTGCTCTGCGGCCGTCCGATTCAAAATCGGCGGATGAGATTAAAAGAGGGGAGGGGTGGCGGTGCTCTCGGCCGGAAAACAGAGGCCGACGGCAGCGCCATGGCCGGAAGGCCGCCTGAAGAAGGTGAACTCGGCCTTCGGTGCATGAAATAGCTCGGGAAGGGTACCCATAGATCAGGAAGAGCGTCGCAAGCTCACCTAGGGTGATGGGAAGGTCGGAAATCGACTCGATGATAGCTCGCGGCGTGATCCGGCGGACGGTGCATCTCTGCAACGGCGGCGGAGGCGTGTCAGTGCACAAATCGAAGGGGGAAGTGCTCGGGAACTTCACAAGATCACAGCGAAGGTCCTCAAAGGCTTACTGGGAGGAAATTGGTGGCGAATCGAGCTAATTGCTCGCGGCGGCGGCTGCTCGGTTCTCGCGGGAGCTCGGCAATGGCGGCGAGAAGAGGCGGCTAGGGTTAGGTGACGGCTACGGGGGGGTGTGGCGCTGCTTAAATACTCCCGAGGTGTGGCGTCAATCTCGGAGATTGAAACAAACTCGGCGAGCGGAGAAATCGGCTTCGGCCGTTTCTTCTCTGCTTCGGACTCTAGGCGCGGCAACGAACTCGGCTTCGGCCGTTTCTTTCTTGCCCGCGTCGGACTCTCGGCGAGCAGCAGAGGGAAACAGGGAAGGGGCTGTCCTGTGGGTCCACAGGTCGGTAGCACCGAGCGCTGGGGTCGGGCTGGCAGTCACGGCAGAGGGACGCTTCGCGCGCGCGTGCTCGGCCACGGCGGATGAACACGGCAGCGGCGTCTCTGTTCGCGCGGCGAGGGAGTTGTAGAAGGAAGGGCTGACCCGTGGGTCCCACTCGTCAGTCAGATGGGGTAAGGGAAAGGGAGGGAGCAGGTCGGCCGAGCTGTCCTCGGGCCATCCGACCTGGGCCTGGTGGGGCCAGGGAGTGGAAAACAGGCCAAGCTGCTGCTCGGGCCAGAAAGGAGAGGGGAAGGGCTCTGATCTAATTCTTTTTTTCCATTTTCCAAAAGGATTTTCAAATTGGGTTTTGAAATATTTGAGAAATTCAAATAAGCTACAACAGTACAAAGAAGAAATGCTCCAGCATGAATGCATCATACATGTGTATGACCTAGGTTTGATTTTATATTTGAGAAAAATTATTATTTCCCTATATTGGAATGATCAATTAATTGCACAATTAAATAAATTTCTACTATTTAAAAGAATGCAATTTTTCAGGTGTTACATGAGAGGCGTCGGTTGTATGCGCTGCGTACGCTAACCATAAATTGGGATCGAGAGGCAAGAAGCCAAAATGTTGCAGGACCAAGAAGGGTGACAAGGAGCATGTCACAAGCCGCTCAATTTGAGTAAGGTGGTACATCACGAGCTACAGGGAGATATGAAGAAGAAGGCGATGAGGCAAGTTCCATGGACATTTCAGTGTCCACGGAACGGCCTCAACGGCACACTCCAAGAGTGTGCACTCTCCGTCCGTCCACACGGGTGAGGGGCCGTCGAAGCCAAGGATCAGAAATGGACCAACTTATCAATAACATGGGCGCAATGCAAGTTGAGCAAGATGCAACTTTGAATATGGGACAACAAAATGTTCAACTACTGTAAGCTATCCAAGATGAAGAAGCACAACGCTGGACGGGATGGTTCCAATACTACCCGCCACCACAATGAGCAAAAGGACAAGCTTGTGGGAGATCCTCTCCCCCACCAAGGTAAGTATTCTATCCTAGCTATTTACATTATTTTATTGCATATATAAAAAAATACATAAGATAAAAATACCAAAAATATTTCCCTTATTTCTATATGTCTCATGAATATTTAACTTTCTCATGGAAATGATGAATAGTTGCTCTATTAATGTTTCTTTAATGCCTAGTTTACAACTTAGTATTTCTTTGAGTATGGATTACTTGGCTCATTTAAATCATCATGAACCTGAAAACTTTATGAATGCTAAGCACTAGAACTAAGTCTAAGTTGTTGTGAGATATGATATAGTGAAACAAGAGCTACTATAATATTTTTCTAAGCATGCATGATTACTGGAGATTTATTTCTTAACAATCAAAACCTTATTGTTCCTCAATGGTGATAAATTCCTGCCAGAGCCATATATGCTACACATGTCTAAAACTTTCCACTTAAGCTACTATTTGCTTTGTGTTGAGTGTTGTCAAGCCTTGTTGACCCTTATTGAGAGTCTTATCATGCTCCCAAGATCAAGATCATGTACACACCATATATACATGCTGCTTCTACACTGGAAGTACGCAACCACATGCCTTTCATTTCTACCAAATAAATGCTCCATGTGTTAAAGTCATAGAAAATCTCTCTTAGTCATTATGGTAGTAGAGACAAAAGACTATGCAAAATGAAAATAAAAAGAAAGAAAGATGGACACAAGAAAGTCCATAGAAAAGAAAACAAAAATATTTGAGCAAGTCTAGGCTCATAAAGAAAGGAAAAATGATAGCCATGCCTCTAAAATTTATTAGAGAGAAATACAATTCAAATAGAGGAGCATTATATTCCATCATCATCCACACACTTGCACATCTTGATCTAAGGGCATGACACTTCTCTCTTTGGATCCAAGCTTTGACTCTACAACATATGCAAAGTAAGTATGCTATATTCTTTCATTCCTACCTTAAGCTCCACATAAGCCATTTTTTTAGAAGTAGGATGATAAGGAGAAGGCAACATTTACTTTATGCCTTGGTAAGGAATCTGTAACACCCTAGTGTTAGTTACTATTTTCACACTTGCATTTTCATGTCATCAAGCATAGATCATGTCATTTCATGCATTATTATCATTGCATTTTATTTGATTCCCTTTTATTGCTATATGTTTGTTTATATGTCCATATTATGAAAAATGTGTTGACATGCAAATGTGATGCTTGTCTACGGTTCTAAATGCTTTATACATGTTTAGGATAACATTTGGAACAATGTTCATGTTGGTGAAATCCCCAAAATACCCCTCTAGCTCATAGTTGACTAGAGAGCCCTTTAAAAGCTATTCTGTTTGACCAAACAAGAAGGGCATTTTAGAGATTCTGCATGTCAGTGCACCCTTAATCAAAGTTGTGTAGAATTTTATAAGCAACAAACTTTATTTTTGGGTCAACTCATGAAAATGAGTGGAAGAAGATCAAAAAGTTGAATTAGTGCAGATTTGGAGCTGTTTTGGGAGTTTTCAAATTTTCCTAAGTCTAAACCGGTTTTCAGTTTCGGTGTACCCCTGTTCATCGACTTGTATCTCTCAATCCAGGCCGAACTAGAGTAAAGTGCCTTAATATGAAATCATCTACTCGTATAGCTCTTCAACTCATATTAGTGAAGTTTTCGCTGAAACGCCCTGGATCGCGAGTTATAGATTGATAAAAATCGAGTTTCAGTCGGGTCCGCGGAGACTGAATCGGAGCCGATTCAGTTCGACCCTCGGGCGAATCGCGCGACCGCGTCAGGCCTCGGCCGCCAGGTGGCGCCGTACGCCGTCGTTGCTGCCGTGCGGTCGGCTTACAAAGGGGAACACGCAATCCTGTCTCCCGCACGCTCGCCCTCACTCTCCCCGCGCTCTCGCCCTCTGTTCGCTCGCTGCTCTCCTATTTCCCCTCCGCCGTCGCCATTTCCGCCGCACCACCGCCGCGGTGAAATCCGCCGCCACCGAGCCGTCTCCGACCGCTCCACCCTCGGCGCAGCTGCGGCTTGCTCTGCTCTTCGTTTCCGACCCGTTGCCGACCTCAGCCGACCTAAGGTACAGCTCCAGCAAGCTTCCCGCCGTCCGCCATTGCCGGAGCGCCGCTGAGCTCTCGGGTCGCCGCGACGAGGGCGATGCCGGGGTCGGCTTCCCTCTCTTTTGCTCGTCTAAGAGTCCCCGTTAGCCGTAGATCCATTCCACACCGTCGGTTAGGTCTATCTCGCCGTAGTTTCGCCGGAACCCGAGTTCGCCGTGAACCCGCTCGCCACCGTGCCGCCATGCGAGCGCGGTCAGTGAGCTCCCGTGCGCAATAGTTCGATTCGTCGCACGCACAGGTCCGCTAGAGTTCCAGAAACACGGAACGAGGCCGAGCCGCGCGAGCAACGGCCGGAATCGGCCGGCGCGAGTTCGCCGGACCACCGCCGTCCGCCATTGCCGCCGTCGAGCTCGCTCCGGTGGAGTACAACCCTCGGCAGTTGGTCCATCAGATTCGTCTCGTTGCCACGAGTCGGTAGGTAGCCTCGGCGTCGCCGGAGACCTCGCCGTCGGCGAGCTCTCGCCGGTCAGCGCCGGCGGCTCTGTTCCGCTCTCTGACGCGCGGGGTCGGGTCGACCCCGGGGCCCGCGAGTCAGCCGTTCGGGTGCGCCTCTGGTTCACTGAGCCGGGTGCACGTAGCAGTTCTATCGGGTTTAGGTTTTTGATTTATAAAATGAATTTCCAGAAAATGTGTAAAACCTTCCAAAATTCATATCTGGAGCTAGGAATGTCCAACTGGGGTGAACCAAATTTTGTTGTGTTTGTATTTCTGAGCTCTATCAAGGAAAAATATAAAATGTACTTTTTGAATACTTTTTGTGTGCAGTTATAATTAAATTGTTAATTGCTTGTAAACTTGATAAATGCATAAGTAATTGTAGGAATGTGCTAAAAATGTGATTCCACTTGCATTCATCTTGTTTAGGGAAGTGGAATCTATGAAAAATATGTTTGTTGGTGTTTCACTATTATTTATATGATGTCTAGTATAATGTGCCTTTTATGCTTTAATCTTGCAAAAATCACCATGCTTAATGTGTTAAGGTTATGGACATGAATATTTTTCCTGGGCTATGTTATGTTGGAAAGAAGCTAAGAAAATTAGGAAATCTGTTGTTTGATACTTTTCACTGTGTTAAGTATTTTCCATTGCTTAAAAGGCTGGTTGCTTGTTATTTTTGTGTAGACTGTTATACTTGTCCAAATGACTTGAAATTTTGTCAGTAGGCTAATCTGGATGTGTAATAGCTACTGTAATTTCTATGGATTTTTCTGGTCACAGTAAACAGTAGGTCCAGTTATAGGCTAGGGTTTATTTAATTGTTTCTAAGCAAATATCTTTTGGTTGTGGTAGGTTAGTTGATGCATGTTAATTATTAAGTGCAGGTTGTAGACCTCTCACCCGGGACGAGAAATTGTTCTATGCTTTGCTTAAGAAGGGTGAGTATGAGTTGGTTGTCTAGGAAAGAAATAAATGAGTGTGGATTGTTAAACTGATTGCATATCATGGGTTAATTCGTGCATCTCTGTCTTGCATTTCATGTGCATTCTCAGTTCTCATATATGCATATAATGCATACAGGATCGCCGGGAGGCGTGACACTGTTGCAGTTCGATCCACCGGAGGAGGGAGTTCCGCCGGAGATTGAAGTGCCAGAGGTTCCCGAAGGTCAAGAAGAAGAAGCTGAACTTCCGGAGTGCCCGGATCACCAACCCACTAACTTTGTGAAAGGCAAGCTCCAGAGCATTCCTAAGTCTCCACCTACTCTTTTTACAAATACACTGGTCTTTATTAAATCGTATGATTGTGCACTTAAGTATAGGAGTTGATATGATACCGTTGCTGCATTTATTCCTTGTCCACTTATATTTGATCCTGAAGTTATTACTAGACAAGGGGATGGGTTCGATCTTATGCTTAGCCATGCTTAGACCGGTAGAAGTCGAGGGATTTCCTGTCCTTCGCGAGCATAGGTGGTTACTAATGATGATGGGGTTGGATTCCACATGATGGACTATATGTGGCACCATGCCACAGTGTCTAATGAGAGAATCAAGGCTAGGTAGCGGGGAGCCGCATGACATGGTTGAGGTCATGCCGTCTTCGGTGCTGCTTGCGGCCGACTAGGACTGAGGCCACCAGATATCAGTTGAGATTGAAAGACGTCGTCACATAGCTAGCCAGATAAGTCGTTCTGACCGCGAAGCCGAGTATTTCTTTCTGAGCCGGGAATTGGGCGTGATAAGGCAGACATATTCTGGAGGTAGGAAGGATGTGCGGAGACACCATCTTACCAAGGGCAGGTCAGGGACCTGATGCATCCTGGAAGTGGGTTTGTCTCTGAGAATATGGACCCCTCCAAGCCCGCGATACATATTATGTCTCAGAAAGATTTAACGGTGGCCCAAGAAGCCAGTGGCTCGGCTGACAGGGTTTGTGATTGGCATATTTGCCAGCTGGTACAATCGATTCGAATCGCCATCTCTCCTGGTTAGTGAGAAACTGAACTTATCTTCTGGTGAGGTAGAGGCTAATAACTTGAACATAATGATTATGGTGAGATGAGGTTGATATCTGTGGATATCGGAAATCATATGGTTTTATTGATTGCTACAATATTCAGTGAATGCTTAGTATAGTGGCTAATCCTAGTAAATAGTTTAACTGAAATCGAAGCTTATCACAATTAAAATGAATAAGTTGAGGTTCTTCTGTAGTAATGCTTTTGATGCAAAAATGATGCTACCCTCTGAGCTCCACCAAATAAGCCTTGCATATCCTTGAGAGTCTTTTTATTTACTCCCTGTCGGGTAAGTCTAGCTGAGTACAATTGAGTACTCAGGGTTTTATTCCCATTGTTGCAGATGGTGTAGTCTACTACACGTATTGCAGGAATTGCTTCACCCCTGCGGGCGAAGAAGACTAGACCCGAGGGCAGGGTCATTATCTATCTTTAGTTGTTGTAAGAATGCTGTGACAGGGTCATGTGATGGTACTCGTATTTAAACTCTGTGGTGTAAAACTATGTTGACTTCCGCTACTACCCTATTGTGTAAAAGACTATGTTGTACTCTGATGTTTAAATTCGGTTGCGAACTTATGTGTCATGTGATCGGGTATTGCTGAATGAATGATCCTTGGGGTATGAAATGTTTGAAATCCTTCGAGATTTTCGGACTACCGGGTTTATATTGGCTCAAGTGCGACTGGATTGCGGCTAAAATGCGATCGTTGTACTTGTGCTCGTATAAA
The DNA here is from genome assembly GCA_038502445.1 of Eremochloa ophiuroides. Classification (NCBI taxonomy): domain Eukaryota; kingdom Viridiplantae; phylum Streptophyta; class Magnoliopsida; order Poales; family Poaceae; genus Eremochloa; species Eremochloa ophiuroides. The sequence continues at coordinate 31,157,782 of JAHLJS010000008.1, forward strand.
TTGGTCGGTTCTGTGACAGCTGGTACCAGAGCATAATTCAGCATATACCGTCACTTGACTATTTAAAAACTAAAAGAGTTTTGTGTTTTACAAACTAATTGCCAACTGATAGTGTGTATAGGTGATTTAAACCAAGTGTTTGCAAAACTTATGAGTACCAATGACCAAGTCCTATAGCCCTATGTATATGTGGTAATTAGGTGGCTTATGTAAGTACTGACTTGGGGGAAATTGCATCATATTTCTATTTGTGGTTCATTTGGTTTTATCGTGCGGATAATCATGAACTGTCGGTTTCTTATTGCTTCTTATGGGTCAATGTACCACGTCGCCTAAGGTAAGGTGAGATGTGAGTGTAAGATCGAACAACCATCGATCGATGGCGAGTGTATGATTACTGACGTGAGTACATGTTATCCATATGTGTACTTATGGAAGTAAGGTGGAGTAATTAATTTTTGGGGTCGCAAATGTTCATGGGAACATTTCCGGCAAAAAGTGCTTCTTGTTGCCCTGCATACATTGGGATTGGGCTGAAATGAATCTTCTGCAGGTACACTAATCACGCAAAACGTATAGCACGGTTAGTTACGTATATGAGAGCACGTGGTATGCCACCGACTATAACGTTAGTTAAAATATATTATGTGTGAGGTCGTTGGCACGTGCATGCATCATGATCATGAATTTAATTTAAGCTATTTGTACTATTTCCTTCCCTATGGTAAAATTTGTGCTGTCCTATCTTATTCTAAATGCTGAAAGATGTTGTAATGTACCAGATGGCAGCTGAAGGTGAGCCGCAGAGTGGTCAGTTTCTGGAGCAGTTTGGCACACCCACTGTGCTATGGAGGTTGTTGAAGTCGGCGGGATATGCAGAGCCACCACTGTATTTCTGGAAGCCAGCGCAAACCATGGTGCAGCCTTGGTTTGATGTTTGGGTGACTATCCCTGTGCTTGAACGGGGTTGGTCGTTTCTAGGAATAAAGGTGGATGTTGACATGAGGACGCCATGGGATGGTGCGCAGCTTGCAGCTTTTGAGGTGTTGACGGATATTTGCAGCCGGTTCAACAAGAGAGCTGATTTGGGGCCAGCAAATGTTTTTCCCAGGGTGGATGCTTCTCAGGGTGAGTGGGCTCAGTCTAGCCAAGCTTCTTTAGAGCGAGGCAGGGATGAGCGTGCTCATAGCACGGGTGCTTCTATGAGTGCTATGTTTGCTGTCCTGAGGATGCACTATTCCACTAGGGATGGTTGGATGAAGTGCGTTGAAGCCCTGCATGATGCTGTTGAGAAGAAGTTAGAAGCTGAAGAGTGGGCACGTATGGCTCGTCGTAGCTCAGATGCGTGCTAGTCAGCAGCAGGTTTGGGAGTTGCAGCAGGATGTTCATCGTCTGAACAACCGTGCTGATCCGTTTCATCCTCCGGGTGCAGCGGAGTTTGCTCCTGAGATCTTCATTGCAGCTGATGATGGTGAAGCAAGTGAGGAAGAAGAGGAAGAAGACCCCGAGGAGATCGTGCCTATTGACGAGAGTGATGACCATGGTGGGAACGTGTCCGGCGTGGACAGTGACCACGATGACTAGGCTTTTTTTCTAGTGATCTTGCCATGATCGGCACCCTTTTGTATTGGGAAAACCTTTAATGTCATGTAATGGGTAGAACCTGAATTGTAATGAGAGAACCCTGTGTGTTCAGGGCTGGAACCATCAAACTTTTAATTAAGTAATGGTAACTTATGCAGCTTACTCAGGGTACCAAGACCCTTACTCAGTATCATCATGCCTTTAACAATCTGTCGAGGTATGCCCCGTGGATGGTAGATACAGATGAAAAGAAGATTGAAACCTTCAAGAGAGGTCTTAGTACCAAGCTTATGAAGACTCTGGCGAACAACGCTCGTACAACTTTTAACGAGTTCATCAGTGAAGCTTATATCCAAGAGAAACAGAACAACTTGCACACTGCCTCCAAGGGAGGCAAGAGGCCATTTGAAGGAAGCTCTTCTCAGTCAAGGACTCCAGCAGCTAGTCGTGCGGTGGCAAATCGCCCTGCTTACCATCCGGCTGTTCCTGGAGCAAAATTCAGACCCCCTCCAAAGAAGCAGCCAGCGCCTCAGCGCTACAAGAAAGGTTTCACAGTGCCTTTGAACAAGAACAACACTCCTCCAAGCAACGCCGTTCCAGTGAGGACCAACCAAGGTCTGGGGCCATGCTTTAACTGCGGTCAACAGGGGCACCTTGCTCGCTATTGCCCTCATCCAAAGCAGGCTCGAGTGCATCACACCACTATTGAAGAAATTCCAGAAGGTGAACCAGTCACCGCGGGTATGTTTTCTGTGAATCAGCATCCTGCTATTGTTTTGTTCGACTCTGGATCATCGCATTCTTTCATAAGTCAAGCATTTGCACAAAGGCATGCCTTTCAGATCGTTGATTTGGGCTGTAACTTCCGGATAACCTCAGCTGGGGCTGAAATATGCACACGTGAGGGTATCAAGCAGGCGAGTATTGAGATTAATGATAGAAGTTTTATCAGTCATCTCATTGTGTTGCCTGGGCTAGGTCTGGATGTAATTCTAGGGGTTGGCTGGATGAACAAATGGGGTGCGGTATTGGACGTTGCTAACCGAACTTTGACGTTGAAGGCGCCCCAGGGTGGGGGTACCTTTCAAGTTTCCTTACCTCGAAGAGGGGATCTTTTTAATCTCTCTTTCGCAGTTGAGGGCAAGACCGTCCAAGGTATTCCGGTAGTGTGTGAGTTTCCTGATGTCTTTCCTGATGATCTACCTGGACTTCCTCCTGATCGAGATGTGGAGTTTGCAATAGAACTTATTCCCGGTACGGCGCCTATTTCTCGAAGGCCATATAGAATGCCTCCTCATGAATTAGCTGAACTCAAGAAACAACTCCAGGAGTTATTGGACAAAGGGTTTATTCGCCCTAGTTCTTCTCCGTGGGGCTGTCCTGCAATCTTTGTTAAGAAGAAGGACGAAACTTTGCGTATGTGTGTGGACTATAGGCCACTAAATGCTGTGACAATTAAGAACAAGTATCATCTACCTCGTATTGATATCTTGTTTGATCAATTGTCCAAGGCCAAGGTTTTCTCCAAGATTGATCTGAGATCTGGTTATCATCAAATTAAGATCAGACCACAAGATATTCCCAAGACGGCTTTCTCCACTCGGTATGGCTTGTATGAGTATTTGGTTATGTCTTTTGGATTAACCAATGCTCCTGCACATTTCATGTATCTAATGAATTCGGTATTCATGCCTGAGTTGGATAAGTTCGTAGTAGTCTTTATTGACGATATTCTGGTGTACTCTGAGAGCATGGAGGATCATGCTGAACACTTGAGGATAGTCTTGACTAGACTCAGGGAGCATAAGCTGTATGCTAAGTTCAGCAAGTGTGAGTTTTGATTGACTAAGGTACCTTTTCTGGGCCATATCTTATCTGCTGGAGGTATTTCTGTAGATCCGTCAAAAGTTCAGCAGGTGTTGGATTGGCAGTCACCAACAAATGTATCTGAGGTTCGTAGCTTTCTGGGATTAGCTGGGTATTATCGCCGCTTTATTCAGGATTTCTCTAAAATAGCTAAACCTATGACCAAGCTATTGCACAAAGATACCAAGTTTGTGTGGAGTGAGGAGTGTGAAGCAGCTTTTCGCACCTTGCAAACGTTGTTGACCACTGCTCCAGTTCATGCACAACCTGATATTGAAAGGCCTTTTGATGTGTACTGCGATGCTTGTGGCACTGGGTTAGGATGTGTTCTCATGCAAGAAGGCCGAGTCATTGCTTATGCCTCGCGTCAACTGAGAAAACATGAGCAAAACTATCCTACTCATGATTTGGAACTTGCCGCTGTAGTTCATGCATTGAAGATTTGGCGCCACTATTTGATGGGTCACAAATTTCATATCTATTCCGATCACAAGAGTCTCAAGTACATTTTCACTCAGCCTGAGTTGAACATGAGGCAAAGAAGGTGGTTGGAGTTGATCAAAGACTATGATCTAGAAGTACACTATCATCCGGGCAAGGCCAATGTCGTAGCCGATGCCTTGAGCCGAAAGTCTCATTGCAATGTATTGCAGCCTTTGCTAGCAGACGGGTTCAACCTTGTGCATCCAGTGGTGTTGAATAATATTACTCTCAGTTGTACTTTGGAAAGCAAGATTATTGAAGGTCAGAAAACAGATCCCGGCATATATCATATCAAAAGGAAGATGAAAGAACAAGAAATGCTTCATTTCCGAGTAGATGAAAAAGGTATATTGTGGTTCAAGGATCGATTGGTAGTACCGAAAGACCGTGAGTTGAGGAATCAGATTATGGACAAGGCTCATTTGTCCAAGTTGTCTATCCATCCTGGTAGTAGTAAGATGTATCAAGACTTGAAACCTAGGTTCTGGTGGACCAAAATGAAGAAGGAAATTGCAGCCTATGTGGCCAGGTGTGATACCTGTTGTCGCGTGAAGGCTATTCATCTTAAGCCAGCAGGCCTATTGCAACCCTTACCAGTTCCAGGTTGGAAATGGGATGAGATAACCATGGATTTCATATCTGGGTTACCTCTAACGCAAAAAGGCCACGATTCTATTTGGGTGATCGTAGATCGATTGACTAAGATTGCACATTTCTTACCAGTTCGAACTACAGATCGTCCTCATCAGTTGGCACAGCTCTACTTTGCTCAGATACTTCGGTTACATGGTGTGCCGAGGACGATAGTTTCCGACAGAGGCCCGCAATTTATTGCACGCTTCTGGGAGCATCTACACAAGTGTTTGGGGACCAATTTGGTTCGCAGCTCAGCTTACCATCCCCAAACTTCTGGTCAGACTGAAAGGGTAAATCAAATTCTTGAAGATATGTTGAGGGCTTATGTTCTATCGTCTAAAGGTTCATGGGAAGAATGGTTGCCTTTGGCCGAGTTCTCATACAACAATAGCTATCAAGAGGGTATTCAAATGGCTCCTTTTGAAGCTTTGTATGGGCGCAAATGTAGAACTCCTCTCAATTGGGTTGAATCAGGCGAAAGGAGATATTATGGGATTGACTTTGTGAAAGAAGCCGAAGAGAGAGTGCATACCATTCAAACACATCTCAAAGCCACTCAGACTCGTCAAAAGAGCTATGCGGACAAGCGAAGAAGGCCATTGGAATTTGAAGTGGGTGACTATGTATACTTGAAAGTGTCACCTATGAAAGGCGTGCAACGCTTCGGAGTGAAACGAAAGTTAGCTCCAAGGTTTGTAGGTCCTTTTCAAATTCTGGAAAGAAGTGGGAAGGTAGCACACAAGTTACTGTTGCCACCACACATGTCCACTATCTTCAATGTGTTTCATGTATCTCAACTCAAGAAATGTTTATGAGTACCGGAAGAGCAAGTGGATTTTGGTGATATCAAGTTAAAATCAGATTTGACCTATGAAGAAAAGCCTATTGAAGTAATAGATTACAAAGAAAGAATCACCCGTAGCCGAGTGATCAAGTTCTATAAGGTGGTGTGGAACAACCAAAGTTATTGGGATGCGACTTGGGAGCGAGAAGATTACCTCAAGGAAGTCTATCCGTCTTTCTTTAAACAATGGTAATTAACTCTAATCTCGGGGACGAGATTCTTTTAAGGGGGGAGGGCTGTAACACCCTAGTGTTAGTTACTATTTTCACACTTACATTTGCATGTCATCAAGCATAGATCATGTCATTTCATGCATTATTATCATTGCATTTTATTTGATTCCCTTTTATTGCTATATGTTTGTTTATATATCCATATTATGCAAAATGTGTTGACATGCAAATGTGATGCTTGTTTACAGTTCTAAATGCTTTATACATGTTTAGGATAACATTTGGAACAATGTTCATGTTGGTGAAATCCCCAAAATACCCCTCTAGCTCATAGTTGACTAGAGAGCCCTTTAAAAGCTATTCTGTTTGACCAAACAAGAAGGGCATTTTAGAGATTCTGCATGTCAGTGCACCCTTAATCAAAGCTGTGTAGAATTTTATAAGCAACAAACTTTATTTTTGGGTCAACTCATGAAAATGAGTGGAAGAAGGTCAAAAAGTTGAATTAGTGCAGATTTGGAGCTGTTTTGGGAGTTTTCAAATTTTCCTAAGTCTAAACCGGTTTTCAGTTTCGGTGTACCCCTGTTCATCGACTTGTATCTCTCAATCTAGGCCGAACTAGAGTAAAGTGCCTTAATATGAAATGATCTACTCGTATAGCTCTTCAACTCATATTAGTGAAGTTTTCGCTGAAACGCCCTGGATCGCGAGTTATAGATCGATAAAAATCGAGTTTCAGTCGGGTCCGCGGAGACTGAATCGGAGCCGATTCAGTTCGACCCTCGGGCGAATCGCGCGACCGCGTCAGGCCTCGGCCGCCAGGTGGCGCCGTACGCCGTCGTTGCTGCCGCGCGGTCGGCTTACAAAGGGGAACACGCAATCCTGTCTCCCGCACGCTCGCCCTCACTCTCCCCGCGCTCTCGCCCTCTGTTCGCTCGCTGCTCTCCTCTTTCCCCTCCGCCGTCGCCATTTCCGCCGCACCACCGCCGCGGTGAAATCCGCCGCCACCGAGCCGTCTCTGACCGCTCCACCCTCGGCGCAGCTGCGGCTTGCTCTGCTCTTCGTTTCCGACCCATTGCCGACCTCAGCCGACCTAAGGTACAGCTCCAGCAAGCTTCCCGCCGTCCGCCATTGCCGGAGCGCCGCCGAGCTCTCGGGTCGCTGCGACGAGGGCGATGCCGGGGTCGGCTTCCCTCTCTTTTGCTCGTCTAAGAGTCCCCGTTAGCCGTAGATCCATTCCACACCGTCGGTTAGGTCTATCTCGCCGTAGTTTCGCCGGAACCCGAGTTCGCCGTGAACCCGCTCGCCACCGTGCCGCCATGCGAGCGCGGTCAGTGAGCTCCCGTGCGCAATAGTTCGATTCGTCGCACGCACAGGTCCGCTAGAGTTCCAGAAACACGGAACGAGGCCGAGCCGCGCGAGCAACGGCCGGAATCGGCCGGCGCGAGTTCGCCGGACCACCGCCGTCCGCCATTGCCGCCGTCGAGCTCGCTCCAGTGGAGTACGACCCTCGGCAGTTGGTCCATCGGATTCGTCTCGTTGCCACGAGTCGGTAGGTAGTCTCGGCGTCGCCGGAGACCTCACCGTCGGCGAGCTCTCGCCGGTCAGCGCCGGCGGCTCTGTTCCGCTCTCTGACGCGTGGGGTCGGGTCGACCCCGGGGCCCGCGAGTCAGCCGTTCGGGTGCGCCTCTGGTTCACTGAGCCGGGTGCACGTAGCAGTTCTATCGGGTTTAGGTTTTTGATTTATAAAATGAATTTCCAGAAAATGTGTAAAACCTTCCAAAATTCATATCTGGAGCTAGGAATGTCCAATTGGGGTGAACCAAATTTTGTTGTGTTTGTATTTCTGAGCTCTATCAAGGAAAAATATAAAATGTACTTTTTGAATACTTTTTGTGTGCAGTTATAATTAAATTATTAATTGCTTGTAAACTTGATAAATGCATAAGTAATTGTAGGAATGTGCTAAAAATGTGATTCCACTTGCATTCATCTTGTTTAGGGAAGTGGAATCTATGAAAAATATGTTTGTTGGTGTTTCACTATTATTTATATGATGTCTAGTATAATGTGCCTTTTATGCTTTAATCTTGCAAAAATCACCATGCTTAATTTGTTAAGGTTATGGACATGAATATTTTTCCTGGGCTATGTTATGTTGGAAAGAAGCTAAGAAAATTAGGAAATCTGTTGTTTGATACTTTTCACTGTGTTAAGTATTTTCCATTGCTTAAAAGGCTGGTTGCTTGTTATTTTTGTGTAGACTGTTATACTTGTCCAAATGACTTGAAATTTTGTCAGTAGGCTAATCTGGATGCGTAATAGCTACTGTAATTTCTATGGATTTTTCTGGTCACAGTAAACAGTAGGTCCAGTTATAGGCTAGGGTTTATTTAATTGTTTCTAAGCAAATATCTTTTGGTTGTGGTAGGTTAGTTGATGCATGTTAATTATTAAGTGCAGGTTGTATACCTCTCACCCGGGACGAGAAATTGTTCTATGCTTTGCTTAAGAAGGGTGAGTATGAGTTGGTTGTCTAGGAAAGAAATAAATGAGTGTGGATTGTTAAACTGATTGCATATCATGGGTTAATTCGTGCATCTCTATCTTGCATTTCATGTGCATTCTCAGTTCTCATATATGCATATCATGCATACAGGATCGCCGGGAGGCGTGACGCTGTTGCAGTTCGATCCACCGGAGGAGGGAGTTCCGCCGGAGATTGAAGTGCCAGAGGTTCCCGAAGGTCAAGAAGAAGAAGCTGAACTTCCGGAGTGCCCGGATCACCAACCCACTAACTTTGTGAAAGGCAAACCCCGGAGCATTCCTAAGTCTCCACCTACTCTTTTTACAAATACACTGGTCTTTATTAAATCGTATGATTGTGCACTTAAGTATAGGAGTTGATATGATACCGTTGCTGCATTTATTCCTTGTCCACTTATATTTGATCCTGAAGTTATTACTAGACAAGGGGATGGGTTCGATCTTATGCTTAGCCATGCTTAGACCGGTAGAAGTCGAGGGATTTCCTGTCCTTCGCGAGCATAGGTGGTTACTAATGATGATGGGGTTGGATTCCACATGATGGACTATATGTGCCACCATGCCACAGTGTCTAATGAGAGAATCAAGGCTAGGTAGCGGGGAGCCGCATGACATGGTTGAGGTCATGCTGTCTTCGGTGCTGCTTGCGGCCGACTAGGACTGAGGCCACCAGACATCAGTTGAGATTGAAAGACGTCGTCACATAGCTGGCCAGATAAGTCGTTCTGACCGCGAAGCCGAGTATTTCTTTCTGAGTCGGGAATTGGGCGTGATAAGGCAGACATATTCTGGAGGTAGGAAGGATGTGCGGAGACACCATCTTACCAAGGGCAGGTCAGGGACCTGATGCATCCTGAAAGTGGGTTTGTCTCTGAGAATATGGACCCCTCCAAGCCCGCGATACATATTATGTCTCAGAAAGATTTAACGGTGGCCCAAGAAGCCAGTGGCTCGGCTGACAGGGTTTGTGATTGGCATATTTGCCAGCTGGTACAATCGATTCGAATCGCCATCTCTCCTGGTTAGTGAGAAACTGAACTGATCTTCTGGTGAGGTAGAGGCTAATAACTTGAACATAATGATTATGGTGAGATGAGGTTGATATCTGTGGATATCGGAAATCATATGGTTTTATTGATTGCTACAATATTCAGTGAATGCTTACTATAGTGGCTAATCCTAGTAAATAGTTTAACTGAAATCGAAGCTTATTACAATTAAAATGAATAAGTTGAGGTTCTTCTGTAGTAATGCTTTTGATGCAAAAATGATGCTACCCTCTGAGCTCCACCAAATAAGCCTTGCATATCCTTGAGAGTCTTTTTATTTACTCCCTGTCGGGTAAGTCTAGCTGAGTACAATTGAGTACTCAGGGTTTTATTCCCATTGTTGCAGATGGTGTAGTCTACTACACGTATTGCAGGAATTGCTTCACCCCTGCGGGCGAAGAAGACTAGACCCGAGGGCAGGGTCATTATCTATCTTTAGTTGTTGTAAGAATGCTGTGACAGGGTCATGTGATGGTACTCGTATTTAAACTCTGTGGTGTAAAACTATGTTGACTTCCGCTACTACCCTATTGTGTAAAAGACTATGTTGTACTCTGATGTTTAAATTCGGTTGCGAACTTATGTGTCATGTGATCGGGTATTGCTGAATGAATGATCCTTGGGGTATGAAATGTTTGAAATCCTTCGAGATTTCCGGACTACCGGGTTTATATTGGCTCAAGTGCGACTGGATTGCGGCTAAAATGCGATCGTTGTACTTGTGCTCGTATAAATTGGTCGGTTCTGTGACAGAATCATACACCATTCGAGCGACATGAGAGAACCATATGAGGAACATTAAGTTTTCTTTTGCAAAACATTTCTAAAACCTCCAGTATGAAACTTGCAAAGAATGAGAAAAGTAGTGCTCAAGTTAAATTGTTCTGTCTCTCAACCACCTAAGGCAAAGGGAAAGTCATTAGCCCCATAAAGGACCAAGGTAAAATGGGTGAATATCTACAGCCAATTTTTCCATTCAAAAGAGAAGTATTTAGTTGTACACATAGTATTATTGAAATATGAACATAGTAGCAACTCCTGATCCACCGAGGCTAAGTTTAATTATTTGCTTGGGACGAGCAAAGGTTAAGCTTGGGGGATCTTGTTAACGGTGGATATACCCTAAAATTCCACATTCAAACACCGTCAACAGGCCTCTGATTCGAGGGAAGATAAACATATCAAGAGCATATTTTATCAATAACTAGTTCGACATGTACTCTTAAGGTTGTGATTGCAGGGAACACCAAAACAGTGCAAAAGTGAGCAGCTAGGGGCCAACTACATGGTTCGGCCGAACCATGTCATGTTGCCCCAGGCCACCACCTTCCAACACAGTGCATACAACATCAAATGGAAGAGATCAGAGCCAAGGGTGGGCCCACCCATGGGTCAGCTGAACTGCCCTAGGGCCCACCTGGCTCTGGTGACTTGATAGGATCCGTGTGACACTCCAACCAAGTCATTTCATCCATCGGATCAACTTGTGCTTTCATTCAACAGTGGATATCAAAGGCACACGGATTGAGGCATGAAACGAAGCAATCAAGATAGAACCAACACATAGGAAGAGTCTATGACAGATGGGGACCACGGTGGTGGGCCTCACCCACCAGGGCTGGGTTGGCCGAACTGCCAAAACTGTAACCAAGAAACCTACACACTCAGTGACAAGTGGGGACTCCTTCTAGAAGACCCTTGCTGGGCCCACCAGTCATAGGGGGGTCGGCCGAACCCCTGCTGGTGCCCAGCCAGGTCGGTTGGCCTCCACCGACTCCAAGCATGTTTCCCATGTGCTCAAATCACCAAAGCCGTCCATCTTGAGGTGGTTACAAGGCGGTGGATCCAAGGGTGGAGAGGCAAGGAGCACGTGGATCGCTGACGTGGCACCCCCTCATCCTCCACTATAAATAGAGGCTGCCTACTCCTCTTCAAGACACACCATACAACACAAGAAGTAAGCTAGAGTGAAGTTCTACTCTTTAGTGGTAGTATTAGTCTAGTGTGGGAGTTAGAGTCGAGTCGAGCTACACTCTGAGTCTCCGGAGTCGTCTACTAGAGAGTCTGGTATAGCTCTTGTACCTTTCCTTCTGTAAGACTTTATCTTTATCAATATATTATCTTTACTTTACTTCACTAAGTTCTTACTTAGTCTTTACTATTCTTTATAGTATTGTTGTGTCTTGTCTTCTTCTATAGTTGTCTTATACTTGATAGTGATCTTGTCCCAACTCAACGTGTGTTAGTTCATCGCCTGTCATAGGGTGTTCTAGTTGTTGGTGCGTAGCTAGAATAGTGAGACTTAGTGTAAGCGTGGTGCTTAGACTAGATCTTGTCTTTGATTACCGCTTGTCGCATGGATTGTTTGTGGGTGCTAGCAGGTGGTGACAGCCCTGTCTAGTCTTAGTATCCCTCCACGTGTTTTAGGCAAGTTCTTAAAAGGTAGGCTCCCATAAGAGTGTAGGCGCTTCGGGTAGAGGTTTTGTCCTCTATTGTCTCGCACTACCCCCTACACACTGGTAGTAAGGTAACTATCTTAGTATAAGTCATCTATTTGATAGGGTAAGTCACAAGAGTAAAGTAAGTATCATAGGAGTCTTATACTCACTCGTTGTCCTCCCACCTAGCTATACTCTACTAGTTATCTTTCAGTTATCTTAATACTTGTGTGTTGGTGTCATTACCCTTTCCTCTACCTATTGATTTACCTCCTACCACTAGCTAGTACTAAGTTGGTATAGACTTAAAGATCTCTCTTTCTTTTTATTAATTATTCCTAGCAATGGCTTTCCCTTGGGATAAAAATAAATAACGATACCTTGGAATACTCCCGGGTGAAGTGCTACAGTGGTATATTCTCTGCGCTTGCGGAATTATCCAATAGACATAAGAAATACCCTCAGGCACTTCTGGCACCGTTATCAGAGATAGCCCAACACCGTGTCTCTGGTGGTTGCGCTAAGAAGTGTCAACACCTGCATTGATCACAATGTTTCAAGCTAGCCCATTTTGTGGCAAAGCTCATTGTTGACGGTGGATAAGCCCCTAAATTCCACACTTGGGCACCATCAACATGCCTCGGATTCAAGGAAGAATAAACATATCATGAACATATTTTATCAATAACTAGTTCCACTTGTACTCTTAGCTTGTGGTTGCAGAGAAGACCAAACAGGCCGTGAAACTTCAAGATACGGTGTACAAAATCACATGGAAGAGATTAGAGCTCAAGATGGGCCAATGCATGGGTCGGCCGACCCATGTATGGGGCCCACAGGGCTCTGGTGATGTGGCACGATCCTCGTGACACTCCACTCAGTCCATTCCAACCCTCAGATCAACTTGTGTTTCCTTTCAGCGGTGGAAAATCAATGCACATGGATCAAGGATGAACCAACGCGACAAGCACTTAGCAAAAGATGGAGCCACTACGTATGACAGATAGGGACACCTTCTAGAAGCCCCTGGCTAGGCCCACCTATCATAGGGGGGTCGGCCGACTCCCTTGGTGCTCAGCCAGGTCGGTTACCTCCCCATCGACTCCTGCATGTTTCCCACGTGATGGTTTGTCCATGGCCGTCCATCTTGAGGCGGTTCATCCAAGGGAGGAGATTGGTGGAGCACACGGATCACTGACGTGGCACCTCTCCACTCTTCCCTATAAATAGAGGCTGCCATCACCCTTTACAAGACACAAAAGAGACACAAGAAGGCAAGAAGCAAGCTAGAGTCCTTGACTTCTACTTAGTAGTAGTATTAGTCTAGTGTGGGAGTTAGAGTCGAGTCAAGCTACGCTCAGGATTTCTGGAGTCATCTGCTGGAGAGTTTGGTATAGCTCTTGTACCTTTCCTTCTATAAGACTTTGCCTTTATTAATATGTTATCTTTACTTTACTTTACTGAGTCTTTACTTAGTACTTTACTATTCTTTATAGTATTGTCGTGTCTTATCTTAGCGTTATAGTTGTCTTATTCTAGATTGTGATCCTATAACCAGCTGTTGTGTGCTGTTCATCACCTATCATAGGGTGCTTTAGTTGCTTTGTACACAACTAGAGGAGTGAGAATTAGTGTAAGCGTGGTGCTTATACTAAGTCTTGCCTTTGATTGCCGCTTGTCGCACGGATTGTTAGTGGGTACTAGTGTTGGTGGTCCTTATGGATAAATTTTATACCACCAACTTAGACTAAAAAGAGGATTAACAATCATATTCTACCACATATGCCTTTACTACTAACAAGTTCCACTTGTACCCCTAGCATTCATGTTTTACAGGTTTTATGGCATAACAAGTGGAAATACGCATCAACATGAAGAAAGCGCAAAGTCAAATGACGAATCCAACAAATGCGTAAACAAAGAATACTAAAGAAGCCCACCTTCAAAGCATAACCTGATCCATTCGCAACCATGGCCGAGGCCCAGGCCCAGGGACCAACCGACCACCCAAAGACGGTGGCCAGATGGTGCTCCCCAGGGACCGACCGCCCCCGGGGGCGGCCGCCTCCTAGGTGGAGCCTCCCGGGCCCAGCTTCAGAGGCGGTACTGATGGCGGTTTGGCCACGGCGGTTTCACCTCCTTCCAAGTTTAGATGTGCTAAACCATCATAGTTTCACTATAAATACATGGTGCTCCATCCCCTTCAACACACACATCATTTGGAGTCATCTACCTCTCACCTCTCACTTGTATCTTTAGAGTAGTTATAGTAGTTTGTGAGCAAGGCAAGAGCTATCAAGGAGATCATCTACCTCACATCATTTGGAGCTGCTCTTAACCTAGCCTGTCAATCAGAAGGGTTGGGGTCCGCGGGGGTTAGGAGTTGTTTCCAAATATGCAAGCATGGAGCTTGGGTATGCGGAGATCGGCGAATATGTCGGTATCCCACGGGCAGAGGGGTAGGTGGACAGGTGGTGACAGCCCTATCCATCCCTAGCACTCCCCCACATTCGGATATTGAGTAGGAGTTCGTAAAGTCTCTATCGGCTGGCAAACCAGCTGTGGGGATCTCCCATATCACCCCAGACTTAGTCCTGATACTAGAATTACTAATTACATGATCTGCTAACAGTTCTTTGCATAATTATATATGACCAATGCCTGCTCAGTTAGATATATTCTTTTATTCTTTATTTTCCTTTTATCCTTGAGGTTGATCCATATGTGTGTCCACTATCTTGAAATCATGTCTTATCCCTGTTTACTCTATGCCTACCATTGCACTCAATATGTTTACACCACGCTTGATGCATATCGCCCTCCTACCGGAAATTATAAATACGACACCCTACTCACGGCTTGAAATGCTACAATGATAGTTCTGTGCGCTTGCAGAGTTATCTTATTTCTTACTGAACTATCGATTGGCGTACCTAAGTAGCATTACTTAAGGATTGTAACTCTTGTGCACCCCACGGCGCCGTGTCACAGTTTTGCATATCGTAAGTAATGACGGTTAGGAAGGCCAATCCGGCACTTCTAACTGCTATTACTAGACTGCACTACCTAGGCCGGCGCCTTTTAGTGGCCAAGGGTTACCTTTCTAAATTAATGGTGGTTGGGGATGCCAACAAGCATTTCTAGCGCCGTTGCCTGGGATGGACTCTTAGTCTATCTTTTGTAACGATGTTAAGAAAAGCCAACAAGCATTTCTGGCGCCATTGCCGGGGAGGGCAAAAAAAACATCTAAGCTGGTATAAACATTAATCACAAAATAAGCATTGGTAGACATAGCTTAAACAGGCAAACTTCGCTGTTTTCTTCCTCTTTTTATTGGAATGAAAATAGGATAGTGTATGAGCGGTTTTGCTCTGCCGAACAATTTTATCAGCAATCCGGAAGCACTCCTAAGGAAGAAAAGGTCTCGTACCATTTCTTCTTCTGCTACTCTGTCGGCAGACGAATCGTTCGTTTCCACACCATCCGCTACTACCGTCATGGCCAAGACACTTCGTGACTACTCCATCCCCGCTGTTGCCAACGTGCCCGTTGGGCCCGCTGTCAACATCGGAAATGGAAATTTCGAGATCCGTACAGGCCTTATCTCGATGGTGCAGGCAAGCCAGTTCTGTGGCTTGCCAAGCAAGGATGTAAATGCTCATTTGCAACACTTTCTTGAGCTGTGCGACACCATTGTCATCAAAGACATCACACAAGACAGTATTAGGCTCCGCATGTTTCCTTTCTCCCTCACGGGGAAAGCGAAACAATGGTTCTATCAAAATAAAGAAGCCGTCAATACGTGGGACAAGTGTTCCGCAGCATTCCTCGCCAAATTCTTCCCCATGAGCAAGACCAGCGCTCTAAGGGGAAAGATCTCAAACTTCCAGCAATCTTCCCTTGAATCTATCCCCGAAGCATGGGAAAGGCTTCAAGAGTACATCCGAGCCTGCCCTAATCATGGAATGGAAGATTGGCTCTTGCTCCAAAACTTTTATGAAGGCCTCACGGCCATGTCAAAGGGACACGTAGATGCCGCAGCTGGAGGTGCATTCCTCTCCCTCACCATCGTGGATGCAACTGCACTCATTGAGAAGATGGTGGCCAATCAGAGTTGGCGAGAAGGAAAAAAACACAAAAAGGCACGCATACCGTGAAGGAGACGGACTTGCTTGCCGCAAAATTAGACTTGCTGATGCAAAAGCTGGACGATCGTGCTACCAACACTTCCATGAGTACCGTCCAAGCCATGGATTCACACATGATGTGTGAAGTCTGTGGGAACATTGGCCACTCTGGAAACAACTGCCTCGAAACCCAAGAAGAAGCTTCATATGTCAACAACGGGTTTCGCCAACCACACCAAGGTAATAACGGGTGGAACAACCAACACCGCCCGCAAGGTAATAATTTCAATTCAAACCAACCTTCCTTAAAAGATGTCGTTCTAGGACAAGCTAAAATCAATGAAAATTAGACCAAAAAGCTATCCTTTAATGATAAAATGTTTGAAAATATAAATGCCAAGCTTGAAACTTTGTCTTCTTCTATTTAAAATCAAGCAAGTTTTAATAAAATGATAGAAACACAAATGGCACAAATAGCTGCTTCTATTCCTGTCAACAATGTGGGGAAGATCCCGGGGCAACCCGAGACTTCTCCCAAGTTTGCTCATGCAGCTACAGATCAATAAAGGAAGAAGAGTCTCGCCAACAGACTATAAAGTTGAGCCCTTGCCGAAGGACATCGGGAGTTATCTAAAAATAAATATATATAAAGAAACAAATAAATATCTGAAAGGGCCCGCACCTTCATTCAAGCTTGGGGGACGTGTCCTCATTCAGGTATTGTATCTTAACCTTTTGAAAATAATAATAATAATAAATATCTAATTTATATATATATATTTCATAAAATTATTTTCTTGCATTCAAAAAGGATTTCCTTCTAAAAATTACAAAATTTTATTTTTAGTTCAAAATAAATTCTTCTCCAAAAATTCTATAAAAATAATTTTCAGAAAGAATAAATTTTGTTGAGTCTAAATATTATTTTTAAATAATTTTTGAAAATCAAAAAAATTCAAATAAAACTTGTGGAAAATCAAAAACTGGAGCAAAATTTTGAATGGGAGTCATTCGTAACCGGCTACACATTAGAAATAGCCGTTAGAGGGTCTAGAAAAAAGTTGGACCAAGCCGGCCCAGTCAGGGGACCGGCCGGTCCCAGGGGCGACCGCCCCCTGGCCAATTGCTCTGCGGCACAGCCTTTTTCCAACGGTCACTAGCCGTTGCAAGGAGCACTCTGCCGCCTGCGATCAGCTCTATAAATACCAGAGCATTCGGGTGGAGCTCCTCACCCCTCTCATTCTCACATTTTTCACTCCCTCCATCACTCTCTTGCTCCACCATTCTCCAAGCAATTTTCCACGAAGTTCAAGTGCAAGGAAATCCTGCACAAACCTCTTCCACACCCATCACAAGTCAAGTTCTTGTGCCAACCTCGCCATGAGTGGGATCGGAGGTCGGATTTCCAGCATGTTCCGGAAAGGCCGTCGCTCTCATGGGGAGTCTTGTCAAAGTACCCCCACGCGTGAGGAGAGCCTGCTGCATGAAGAAGAGGAGGCGCCAAGAGGCCACGCCATCGATGAGGCCGACGCTCGCTTCATCGACTTGGAGAGCGAGCGAGAAATGCAAGCATATAACCTCCTCAAGGGACGCGAGTTCCTGCATACACCGACTTTCGACCCACACTTCCTCCAGCACACAGGTATGAATAATGAATTTAATACCATTTTCGAAAACGCTGGATGGAGCTAAGTTGCCTTCGTGCACGAACTTGGGTCTCGTTTCTTGACCATCCAAATCTTGGGCACTTTACAAATTGTCGATTATGGTATTACTTTTCGCTGCTTTGGGAAAGAACATAGCCTTTACTGGAAAGATTTTGCTACACACTTGGGTTTTCATGAGCGATGCTCTGTTGATTTGGGTTTCACTCTTTCGGGTTATCAGCGTCATGCTTTTTGGCACTTGATAACCGGACAAAATGTGACTGGAAAATTCCAACCCAACATCAACACCATCCACCATACTTCTCTAAGGCTTATGTATAAATGGATTGCTAATTCTTTCTTTCCTAGAGAGGACACTCACCATGCTTATGATATTGAGTTGAAGTTGCTTTATGCCGTGCTTAAAAAGATTAAACTTGCTCCTGTCTATGACATTGTTAAGCACTGGTTAAACTCTTTTAAAACTTCCACACCAATTATGTGCACTTCACTCATCACACGTCTTGCTGCTAGTGTTGATCCTCATGGTGCTAGCACTATTGTTTATCTCTCCATTCCGCGCATTATGATCAATGAGTATTATTTTACTCAAGCTCAGACTATAAAACGTGATGACTCGGGAACAAACCTGGTATTTTATTATCCGGGATATATAAACGAGATTCCGTTACCTAACCCGGATCTCGCTTTATATAAATCCCCATCTCTCACCTTTGACCTTGTGGAAATGGAAGAAGCACGCAGGAGTTCTGTTTCTCGTAGGAGATCACGGAGGAGAGAGGTATAGGAGGAAGAGCCTGCGCAGCCTGTGCAGCCTACACCACACCCGGCCATGCCTACCACGATACCAAGGATGGAATGGTCCCTGGTCATATCTTCACCTGGGTTCACCCCTGGGTATGGATATGGTATGCGACATGTTCCTCCTCCTTATGCGGCTGGAGGGTCAGGGTGGCAACACTCGCAGGAGGCAGGGGGATCAAGGCAGCCCGAGCACGACCATTCTCCAGATTCTGAAGGCATGCCACCTCCGATACACCCACAGCCGGTCACACTAGATATGCTCAACACACGCATGGGAGGACTAGAATTGCAAAACAGACAAATCCAAGGTACGCTCAATGCTCACATCTAGACTTCTACCCAATGGCATGAGCAGTACCAGCAGCAGTTCATGGACCTCGAAGATGCAAACCGGACGCGGCATGAGACACAGATGGCCTACCTTCGGTCCATGGGACAATTCCTGGGACCTAGGCCTTGAACTAGCTTGGGGGAGGAGACCCCATAAGAGGTAACATGTATCTTTCAATTTCTTGCACTTGAATTCTTGCACTTTTAAATTCTGCAATTTTATTTCCTTGTTAAAAATAATAAATATTCCACTCCCATATGTGCTAACAGATGATAGTTTCTCTTCTATTGAAATGATGAATAGTTGCTCTATCTATAATTCGTTTGTGCCTAAGTTATAACTTAGTATTCCTCAAGATTTAAGTTTGTTGGCTAAAAATATCTCAATCTGAGAACTTGAAATCTTGTGGGTTGCAATTGCAAGATCCTTTTCTAAGTTGTTGTAAGATATGAGATGGTAGAAATAGTCTTTGCTATGACTTTGTTCTAAGAGAAACTTGACATCCGGAGATTTCTTTTCAAAAATTCAAAAATCAAAAGTTCCCCAATGATTATGAAATACCTACCAAGGCCATATGACATGTTCTACTTTTACAAAAAAACTTAGTCATATGCTACTTACAGAACTTTGAGTTGAGTCAAAACACTGAGACCTAGTGAGATTATGGTCATACACCCATGATTGAGATTCACGTACACCCAATAAATAAAGCCGACTCTCATCCTGAGAGTTGCGCACAACATGCACCTTTTCATCCACCAAATAAAAATGCCGACCCTCACTTTGAGAGCCATGCATACAAAAAGTTTTCACTCCTTGTTCGCCATCATGACGTCTCTCCATCCAAAAGTTTTCATATGTCAAATCAAAATATGGGCTATGCTAAAAAAAGAGAGCCAAAGGGCATGAGAAAACAAACGGGAAAGAAAATACAAATACCCGTTCAAAAAAAATGATGATATTTCTATGGCCCATATTCCTCCAAAAAGTTTTATTCCATCCAATAAGATAGAGTCATGATGCATGGAGTGCCAAAAAGTTTAGAGATAGGTTTTTACCATACTCATATTCCACACACTTGCACATCTCAATCAAGGTATATGACTTGTATCTCCTTATTGTCCGGTCTTTGACTCAGCAATATAAGTAATGTAAGTATGCCCACCTTCATAACTACCCAAAACTCCACTCTCAGCCTTAGTAGTAGGATGGAAAGGCAACACTACAATGCCTTTGGTAAGGTAAACCATACACATTGAGCGATTGAGAGAATCATTTGAGGAACTTGTTTTATTTTGCAAAAATTCATAAAACCTCCGGATCAAAGGTCTATCAAAGAATGAATGATTGGTGAGTCTATTATAATCATTCTATCTTGCAACCACCTAAGAAATTGGAGAAACTACAAGCCCCATAAGAAATCAAGGTAAAGAATGGATAGAATGCCAACTTATTTAAATTATGAATGAATGCTATGTTATAGGCATGACACTTATGAATTATATCGGCATTGTAGCAACTCCTAATCAACAACCATACTTAGCTATTTGCTCGGGATGAGCAAAGGTTAAGATTGGGGGTCTTGTTGGTGGTCCTTATGGATAAATTTTATACCACCAACTTAGACTAAAAAGAGGATTAACAATCATATTCTACCACATATGCCTTTACTACTAACAAGTTCCACTTGTACCCCTAGCATTCATGTTTTACAGGTTTTATGGCATAACAAGTGGAAATATGCATCAACATGAAGAAAGCGCAAAGTTAAATGACGAATCCAACAAATGCGCAAACAAAGAATACTAAAGAAGCCCACCTTCAAAGCATAACTGGATCCATTCGCAACCATGGGCGAGGCCCAGGCCCAGGGAGCAACCGACCACCCGAAGGCGGTGGCCAGATGGTGCTCCCCAGGGACAGACCGCCCCTGGGGGCGGCCGCCCCCCAGGTGGAGCCTCCCGAGCCCAGCTTCAGATGCGGTACTTATGGCGGTTTGGCCATGGCGGTTTCACCTCCTTCCAAGTTTAGATGCGCCAAACTGTCATAGTTTCACTATAAATAGATGGTGCTCCATCCCCTTCAACACACACATCATTTGGAGTCATCTACCTCACACCTCTCACTTGTATCTTTAGAGTAGTTATAGTAGTTTGTGAGCAAGGCAAGAGCTATCAAGGAGAGCTTGTTTCCTTGGAAGAAAAGGATCATCTTGGTATGAATACAAATCGGTCTTCTTCCATGAGAAAGTTCTTATCATACTTATATGATTATGCATATGAACTAGAGTCTAGTTATGATCTTGTTATGAGCATAGTATATGAGCTAGAATATAGTTTATGTATCATGTTCTTGACTTGTTCATCATCGTTCTTCATTGTTCATCGAATTAGTATGAATAGAGGAAGAACTAGGAATGAGGTGATGGTTCGTCGTGCTGTCATGGCTGCTCTTAACCTAGCCTGTCAATCCCAAGGGTTGGGGTCCGCGGGGGTTAGGAGTTGTTTCCAAGTATGCAAGCATGGAGCTTGGGTATGCGGAGATCGGCGAATATGGCGGTATCCCACGGGCAGAGGGGTAGGTGGACAGGTGGTGAGAGCCCTGTCCATCCCTAGCACTCCCCCACGTTCGGATATTGAGGAGTTCGTAAAGTCTCTATCGGCTGGCAGACCAGCTGCGAGGATCACCCATATCACCCCAGAGTTCGTCCTGATACTAGAATTACTAATTACATGATCTCCTAACAGTTCTTTGCATAATTATATATGACCAATGCCTGCTCAGTTAGATATATTCTTTTATTCTTTATTTTCCTTTTATCCTTGAGGTTGATCCATATGTGTGTCCACTATCTTGAAATCATGTCTTATTCCTGTTTACTCTATGCCTACCATTGCACTCAATAAGTGATCATGTTTACACCACGCTTGATGCATATTGCCCTCCTACGGGAAATTATAAATACGACACCCCACTCATGGGTTGAAATGCTACAATGATAGTTCTATGCGCTTGCAGAGTTATCTTATTTGTTACTGAACTATCGATTGGCGTACCTAAGTACCATTACTTAAGGATTGTAATTCTTGTGCAGCCCACGGCGCCGTGTCACAGTTTTGCATATCATAAGTAATGACGGTTAGGAAGGCCAATCCGGCACTTCTAACTGCTATTACCAGACTGCACTACCTATGCCGGCGCCTTTAAGGGCCAAGGTTTACCTTTCTAAATTAATGGTGGTTGGGGATGCCAACAAGCATTTCTAGTGCCGTTGCCTGGGATGGACTCTTAGTCTATCTTTTGTAACGATGTTAAGAAATGCCAACAACTAGCAGGTGGTGTAACAACCCTAAAAATTCACACAACCTAAAAATCCCAACTAATTAAAATTTTTCATTTATTTATTATGAAAACCCATTTTTCTTGTGCAAGCATATAGGTTTCATTATGAATTTGGTAAATAAAGGAGTATAGCTTGCATTTTAATTCCATTCACATAGAATAATAGCTTATGCATTACAATTGGGATTTATTGCAATTTATGTTTGTATTTACTCAATACTTAAGATGGGTAATATATGTATTTATACCCTTAAGTGAAAATAGAAAAAGAAAAAGAAAAAGAAGAAGAGAGAATAAGAAAGAGCAGAAATCGGCCCAACACCGCGCGCACGCACGATGCCGACCGCACGCGCGCGCGACCGTTTCATCCGCACCCACTGCCCCGCAGCCGCTGACCGCCCGGCCCCGCATGTCAGCCGCCTTCCCCTTCCACTGTTTCTCTTCCACACGAAGACGACGCCACCGGGTCACGCAAATGGCGTGACCGACAGTGCCACGCATGGCAGAGCCCTGACCCCGCTGTCCCCCTCCTGTCCCCTTCTTTCTTGGCCGCCAAGCGAACCCGCGCCCATTCGGAGCCCTAGATCCACTCGAGCCACGGCCCTTCGATCGGTCGAGCGCGATCAGGACCGTTCGCCATTGGAGCTGGCCAAGCTCGCCTATAAAAAGGAGCTCACCCCGAAGCCCTACCCTCATTTCCCCTCGCCGCCACCGTGGCACAGACCGGCACACTGCACCAAACCGAGAGAGAGAGAGCGTAGGAGAAGGGCGGAGCAGAGGAGGAGAAGCTGCCGGAGCGCCGCCGCCGCGGAGCACGCCGGAGCCGGACACGGAGGAGAAGCCCGAGCTGCGGACGAGGAGCGGCACGGCACTGCGATCGCTCTGCACGGCTCCGACTCGCCACTGCATCACCATCCTAGCTTCACTGACACCACGGTGAGCCACCACACGCCATATCCGAACCTCGCCCTGCTTTTGCCATGGTGTTCCGCCCACGGGACGCGCAGGCACGAGCCTTTATCGGCTCAGGAAGATCACCTGCACCATGCACTCATGCGACCGGCCGAAACCCCCGGACTACAAGCTTGCTAGACCGAGAACGCAGCACGACGCGTTCTCGGCGGAGCGCGCTCACCACCGACGCGTTCCGACGCCGAATCACTCGTTCCGAGCAATCCGACTAGCACCCGTAATGGTTAGAGCGTCGTGGAGCACCGCCACGACCCCTTGAGCTAGCTACGCAGATCTAAGCGCTAGAGGAAGCCTCGTCCGCCTTGCCCGAGTGCGCCGCGACCTCACCGGAGCGCCGCCGTGAGCCGTCGCCAAAAGAAGGCCATGCCATGGCTAAAGTTCACCACTAGAATGTTGCATGCCTCTCTGGCCTCACCAATTTGACAAGACCGCATTCGATTGAACCAAGACATGGTCGTAGCCGCGTTGCCGCCTTCCGCCGTCGTCGGCGACACGCCGCCGCCACAACCGAGCACCTTGGGAATCTCGGTAGCCAAAATTGGTAGTTGGTATACCATCGCCATAGAGCCTGGAGGCGTATACATCTCCTAGAAGACCTCCTTAGCCCCGCCGGAACCTCACAGTCGCGGCGACATCGCCGCCGATGACTGGAGCATCTCAATACCGTGACCTGGAACAAAAACCGACCACCTCGGACAAGCTTAGTTGTGGAAGATCGAACCTCCATAGCCCAGAACACCGCGAGGTGCGTTCTCGGGGAAACGTGATCACCGCCGACACGATCCGCCTCGCCTAAATCCGTTTCGAGTACCCCCGATCGCCTCGCGCTGCGGAGAGAGGCCGACGAGGTTCGCCAAGTCTGCCTCAGCACCGCCGCGTAGATAGCCGAGCCCCGAATCATGTCTGTCGCCTTGGCTACGTGCACCTCCACCTCGTCGGAGAACCGCCGTATGCCGAGGGAGAGAAGGAGGCCATACCACGACTCTAACCCGCCACCATCTGGTCGGACGACTGCCTGAGCACGCCAATCGGGGAAAGCCGAGCCCTGTCTTGCCGAAATATGGTCATCGCCACCCTGTCATCGTCCGCCGCACCGGAGAGACACCGCCGCCTTGAACAGACGCCCTGGAACCCTGCTAGCACCAAATCTCCGATTCGCCCGAGCCTCCCCGGGAGAGCTCGGGAGAACGGCACCCTCGGCGCACCAAATCTCCGATTCGCCCGATCCTCCCCGGGAGAGCTCGGGAGAGCGGCACCCTCGGCGCCCCGAATTTCCGATTCGCTCGAGCCCCGCCGAGGTACGCCGAACTCCGCCGAACTACGCCGAGCTCCGCCGAGCTACCCCCGACCACCGCCGAGCTCCGCCGAGCTACCCCCGACCACCGCCGAGCTCCGCCGAGCTACGCCGAGCTACGCCGACGCCCCCCCCGACCACTGAGAACCGCCCCCCGACCACTGAGAACCACCCCCGACCTCTGAGAACCACCCCCGACCACCGTCGAGCTCGCCCGACCACCGCCGAGCTACGCCGACGCCCCCCGACCAACGTCGAGCTCGCCCGACCAACCGCCGAGCTACGCCGACGCCGGCCACTCTCTGGGAACCAGCATCGAACACCTGGTGGGCGACCATCGGGCCTGTGTTCTGTTGAGGCGCCACATGCTGCACTACTGGACCCGCGCGCCACAAGGACCAATCCCGAGCTGCCCCTGATTAATAGACCATTTTCCATTTTCAGAAAATAGGATAATCTTCGGAAATTCATAACTTATTCTTACGATGTCCAAAAATTATGCACCATATATCAAAATTCTCAGAAAAATGAGATCTACAATCTAAGACTATGTTTGTGTGCATTTGGCTCTTTATTTTATTGGATTTTTCTGAAATACTCTATAGGAGTCGCTGACGCGACTATTTCGTGTTCGATTTCAGAGCAGGAGGAGGATCTGACTAAGGAAGATGACCACGAGTACTTTCAGGAGCTAGGAGACGACTACGAAGGTTCCACGTCCCACCAAATCCTTAGATCCTATTTACGCATTGCAAATGACATTGTTGCTATTTGCTTTATGATTATGCATGGATAGGTTGCATGGTAGTATATTTGAATTCCCTGCCTTGATAAGACTTTACCCTGCTGTCCGCTGCTAGGTTAGCTGCTGCTTAATTTACTGTTACTCTTCCACTACTTTCTACTTGCTATATGCTATGTGGTGGAATTGGGACGGTGTATAACTGATTATAACCACTGGGAGAGAGTGCTGCGTGCGTCTTGGGTGCGTGGTAAGGGTTGATGTCGACCAAGTGGGATGTGAGACAAGCCCATGGGGCAAGTCGTGCCGGGGGTGCAACCTGGGCATCCCCAAGCGAGATACCTGTGGCGGGTAAAGTTGTTGAGGAGGTTCCGGGTGGGATAGCCTTGGTGGTTTGAAGCCCGTGGACGGAGGTGCTGTGATGGCACGGGGAGAGTATCCCCTAAGTGGAGATGCCTGCTTGGTCAAACCTAGGACGGACTAGTTTCAGGTTCATGGGAATCCTTTTCTACTCACTCGCTTCTGATGGGCGGGAGACGGCTGGACTACTTGGTAGGACGGTGCCACTACTGCTAGGTTGAGAGGTGATAAGGGTGGGTGGAGACGGTCGATGGGTTCCCGTTCCGTTCTAGATGCACAGTACCACTGGATGGGCCCGGTACTGTGTCTCCCAGTCTCAGCATAACGGTGTAGGATCCGAAATATCCTAGGGCTGAGTGGTAGGGTGGCATCGACCTAGGCAAGCAAGCACCCGGAATTCTGCCTAGGTGTTTGCGCAACACCTATGATGGCTAATCTTGTGGGTAGTGAAACCTCTGCAGAGTGTACGGTTGATCGATCGATACATATGCCAACTCGTTGGCTATGGACCTTTCCTGTGAAGCTTCTACTAGTGTAGTGAGTGTTCTCTTCTCCCCCTGAATGACATTTTCCCGCAGTGTACCCGTTGTGGTAGTGTGCCGCTGAGATAGGCCCGAGAGGGAGTTGGGCCTGTCGAATGAGAGCGAGGTGTGGGTAAGTGAGATGTGGTGATGGGAAAAGGGATGATGGTGTTAACTGGAGATAAAACTTGACTAATTAAACATTGATTACCGCTGCATAGGAAACCTCAGCCTATAGGTCTGCTTGTATAGCCTTGCATCCACTTTCCACAAAGCAAATGCTGCATAGGTGGGCTCCGTGGCCAGTACAAATCGTACTGATAAATTTGCTGTCAGGTGACGAGAATGGGTACGACTTCGAGGAAGACGATGGCGAAGAATAGGGTCACGTGCTACACTCAAGTTGGCCGTGAAGGATGTAACGTTTCCGCATCTTCTAAAGCTTCTCTGAATGTTGATTCCGCCAGTGTGGCGATGTAATAAATGTTTATGTAAGACTTAATTACCGTTGTATGGATCCTGGTGTTAACTGAGATATGGGTAATTTCATGGATTGTCCCAAGCAATCTGTTGAATTACAATTCAAGCCTGTGGATTTCCCTTCGCGGAAATCAAGGTCGTTTCAGTTGGTATCAGAGCCATACTTGACTGTAGGACGAGACCCATAGAAAATGGACGGTAGAATAAGAAGCCAGACTCTCTTTCGGTTATATTACCGACCTTGCATTCACTTTTTATGCAATGGCTTATCTAATACAAGGACCTGCTAATCCGTTTCTTGAAAAATTCGCAGATGACCAGCCTTGGACCACCACTTCGTCCACTGCACGACGACACTATTGAGATCCCGATCAACGGAAGGAACCACGGCGGATTTGCCATGGTACTACGCCAGGTGCTGGAGGAGCTGGGAGCACCGTCTGACCAGATCCAGTACTTCAGCCGAGGGAAGCTTATCGAGGCAGAGGACAGCCGCATACCCGACGCCGTACTCGACCTTATGCACCAGTAGCTTATGGGACCCTGTGTGGCCCTTAGACTAGTGATACCATGAGTTGTCCTGTCATTGGCTATCTGCGCATAGCACGATCTTCTTAGCAGCTAGGAACATCCTTTATGTAATAATAACCATGTGATGAGTGACATTTGGATCTTATGCTTCTTATGGTTCTCTATGCTTCTTTGGTTGAGTGTAGGATAGCATGAAAAATGTTTTAATTCATTTAAATCGTTGAAAACATCTAACTCCTACTTAAACCACTACAAGATTATTACTGCACTGAGCACGTACCTAATAATTTCAGATGTCGATGAGACGTTCTGTGCGTTTGGAGAACCGCCAGCCCTCCCCCGCGCCTGCGCCAGGATGTGGGCGTGGTCACAACTGTGGACGCCCAGCTGGCAGACGTGCTGGAGTTAACCTGGAAGAAGAGCTGCGCCGGGCAGAGGATGCACCGCCGGTGAACGATCCGCCACCACAAGGCGAGAACGTGCCTCCGCCACCGCCACCGCCGCCGCCACCGACGTTGGCGGAAGTGATGGCTCAGCAGACCCAGCTGCTGAATGCCATAGCTACTGGGATGAACAGGCACCACGGGCCACCCCAGAATGACTTCCAAAGGAAACTGGAGGGTTTCCTGAAGCTGAGGCCACCTACCTTCGACGGGACCGACAGCGATCCTCTCGCTGCCGACGATTGGCTTAAAGAGATGGAGAAGAAGCTGGACCTGACCACTTGCTTCGACGTGGAGTGTGTTGGGATTGCTAGCCACCAGCTGACCGGTGCTGAACGAGCATGGTGGGACAACTACACCAGCGCTCACGAGGACCCAGCCCGCATTGACTGGGATGAGTTCACCGAGGCTTTCCGTGACCACCACATTCCTGAGGGAGTCATGTAGGCCAAGGAGAACGAGTTTCACAACATCTCCCAGGGAGCTGACCAGATCCACGAGTATACCACCCGCTTCAACTGCTTGCTCTGCTACGCACCTGCGTCTTGCGTGTGTTCTGAGAAGGAAAAGATGTACTACTATAGGAAGGGACTTCAGACCAAGATCAGGTTGGCTCTGTTAGGGAACAAGAGCTATACTCTGCGTGAGCTGATTGACCGCTGTATTGAGATCGAGAAGGATCGCATGGAAGCACGTCCGGAATTTGAGGCCCAGAACAAGGGAAAGAAGCGCCGCTCTGAAGGACCCGCTCGCGTTGCTCCACCCCAGAGACAGCGAACAGGTGCACCCCCGCCTTTCCGGACTCGCCAGGGACCTTCTTCGGGAACGAGCCGTGGTGGTACCAACAGCAGCAACTATCACCGCCCCGCTCAGACCTACCCTGCGCCGACTCGAGCTGTGCAGAACACACCCGCCCCCGCTACCAACACGCCAAGGACAAGCAATTGGAAGGCTCCTGCGACAGCCACAGCAGGCAGTGCGCCCTTCACTTGCTTCGGATGCGGAAAGCCTGGACACCGTGTGGGTGTGTGCCCCGACCTCAACCGTGCACCAGCAGCTACACAGGGCACACCGAACTGGGGATCTGCTGCCCGAGGAAGACTGAACCACATGACCGCTGAGGAAGCTGAAGCTGCACCTGATGCTGTGTACGGTACGTTCCTAGTTCAGTGTAACATGGCTATAGTTCTGTTCGATTCGGGAGCTACATGTTCGTACATTTCATCTGCATATGCACGTAAGCATAACATACCTATAACCCCGAGAGCAAACCCCATCCTAACTAGCTCGCCCTTAGGAACCTTCAGAAGCGTTCACATATGTAGGGGAGTGATAATCACAATCGAGGGACTTGACTTTCGAGCTGACCTAACCCTACTAACCTCCAATAGCTTAGATGTCATCTTAGGCATGGACTGGCTAACCAAACACCGGGGAGTGATATCTTGTTCACCTAGATATGTTCAGGTAACCCACCCTTGGGGAACAGCCGTCCGATGTATACCCCAAACCGAGAGAGTCCAAGCCCTCCTATGTGCTCTGGAGACTAAGGTAGATAAAATGGAGCTGACATTCAGAGATGTGCCAGTAGTCTGTGAATTCAATGACATATTTCCAGAGGAGTTGCCAGGAATGCCACCAGATAGAGATGTGGAGTTTGTTATAGAGCTGATGCCAGGAACTGCACCGATTGCCAAAAGACCCTACAGAATGTCGGCTGATGAGTTGAAGGAACTCAAGAAGCAGCTGGGAGAATTACTGGAGAAGGGCTTCATTAGGCCTAGCACCTCGCCCTGGGGATCTCCCATTTTGTTTGTCAAGAAGAAGGATGGCACGATGAGGATGTGCATTGACTACCGGAATCTGAATGCGGTTACAGTCAAGAATAAGTACCCACTGCCCCGCATCGATGATTGTTAGATCAACTGAGTAAGGCCAAGTACTTCTCAAAGATTGATCTCCGATCAGGGTACCATCAGATGAAGATCAGGGAAGAAGATATCCCGAAGACTGCATTTGTCACTAGATATGGACAGTATGAGTGCACAGTAGTCTCATTCGGACTCACTAATGCTCCAGCATACTTCATGAACATGATGAACAAGATCTTCATGAATGAGCTAGACAAGTTTGTGGTGGTATTTATTGATGATATATTGGTTTACTCAGCCACAAAAGAGGAACATGAACATCATCTGAGGACCGTATTGGAGAGGTTGTCTCGCAACCAGCTATACGCCAAATTCTCCAAGTGCGAATTCTGGCTTGAGGAAGTTGCTTTCCTTGGTCACATACTGTCAGGAGAAGGAGTCGCAGTAGACCCAGCCAAGATTGAAGCTGTGAAAGAGTGGGAACAACCCCGTAATGTGTCAGAAATCAGAAGCTTTTTGGGACTCGCAGGATACTATCGCAGATTTATTGAGAACTTCTCCAAGATTGCAAGACCCATGACCAACTTGCTGAAGAAAGAGAACAAGTTTATATGGACTCCTGAATGTGAGAAGAGTTTTCAGACCTTGAAGGAGAAGCTCACTACTACACCTGTACCAGCCCTGCCCGATATTCACAAAGATTTTGTTGTATATTGTGATGCCTCTCGGCAAGGTTTGGGCTGTGTACTAATGCAAGAAGGAAGGGTGATAGCTTATGCCTCAAGACAGTTGAAGGAACATGAGCAGCGATACCCGACTCATGACCTAGAACTTGCAGCCGTGGTACATGCACTCAAAATTTGGAGACACTATCTAATAAGCAACAAGTGTGACATCTACACTGACCACAAGAGCCTGAAGTACTTCTTCACACAGGAAGATCTGAATATGAGGCAGCGCAGATGGCTAGAACTCATCAAGGACTATGATCTTGAGATCCATTACCACCCAGGAAAGGCTAATGTTGTCGCTGATGCACTTAGCCGCAAAAGCTACTGCCATACCCTCATCACCAACTCTATGCCGCCTGAGCTCAGGAGAGAGTTCGACGCATTCCATCTCGAGGTAGTCTCCTATGGCATGCTAAATGAGCTTCGTGTCGAGTACAATCTCACCTCACGGATCCGTGAAGCGTGAAAGAACTGTCCTGAGATAGACTATATCCGTGGTTTGATGAAGCTGGGAAGAGGCCCCGAATACCGAGAAGATGAGCAGGGAACTGTATGGTACAAAGATAGAATCTGCGTACCGACGGATTCAGCGATACGAGAAGAGATCCTGTCAGAAGGGCATGACTCCAAATATTGCATTCACCCAGGGTCAGCCAAGATGTACCATGATCTAAGGAAGCACTTCTGGTGGGAGAATATGAAGACAGACATTGCAGGGCATGTAGCCCGATGTGATACATGCAATAGAATCAAGGCCGAGCATCAGAGACCAGCAGGGTTGCTACAACCAGTTCAGATATCAGAATGGAAATGGGAGTGCATATCCATGGACTTCATATTAGGACTGCCCCGATCTGAGCATGGATATAATTCTATATGGGTAATAGTGGACCGTCTAACCAAAGTTGCACATTGTATACCGGTCAAAAGGAAGTATAGAGTTGAAAAGCTAGCAGATCTGTACGTATCAAACATTTTGAAGTTACATGGGGCGCCTCTGAGTATTATATCTGACCGAGGCTCACAGTTCGTATCACAGTTCTGGAAATCCTTGCCCAAGTCCATCGGGACCAAGCTCGACTATAGCACCGCATACCACCCGCAAACGGATGGGCAAACAGAAAGAGTGAACCAGATTCTCGAGGACATGTTACGTGCTTGCGTATTGAGGTACAAGGAAGGATGGGAGAGCTGTCTACCCCACGCCGAGTTCTCATACAACAACGGTTACCAGACGAGCATTAAGATGTCTCCATTTGAAGCGTTGTATGGAAGACCGTGCAGAACCCCGCTAATGTGGTCTGAACCAGGTGAAAGGACATTCTTCGGTCCTGCTAAGATTGTGGAAGCAGAAGAAGGTGTTGCCCAAGTAAGAGAGAATTTGAGGATTGCACAAAGTAGGCAAAAGAGCTATGCAGATAGAAGACGTAGAGAGCTTGAGTTCAAGGTTGGGGATTATGTCTACCTCAAGGTATCTCCGCTTCGTGGCACCGTCAGATTCCACGTAAAAGGGAAATTGGCACCAAGATATGTTGGGCCATACAAGATCTGTAAAAGGGTTGGAAAGCTTGCTTACAAGCTGGAACTACCGGAGGAATTATCTAGAGTACACCCCGTGTTCCATGTCTCGCAATTAAGGAAGTGTTTGAAGCTTCCCGAGGAGCAAGTTCCTACGGATGCATTAGACCTGCAAGACACACTTGAATACAAGGAACATCCGATCAAGATCTTGGCACGAGATACCAAAGAGACGCGAAACAAGACAATTCCAATGTGCAAGGTACAGTGGAGCAATCACACTGAAAGGGAAGCTACGTGGGAGAAAGAATCGGACTTGCGGATTATGTTTCCTTACCTCTTCGATGGGTACGTTATCTCTGAATCTCGAGGTCGAGATCCTAATGAGGGGGGAGGACTGTAACAACCCTAAAAATCCACACAACCTAAAAATCCCAACTAATTAAAATTTTTCATTTATTTATTATGAAAACCCATTTTTCTTGTGCAAGCATATAGGTTTCATTATGAATTTGGTAAATAAAGGAGTATAGCTTGCATTTTAATTCCATTCACATAGAATAATAGCTTATGCATTACAATTGGGATTTATTGCAATTTATGTTTGTATTTACTCAATACTTAAGATGGGTAATATATGTATTTATACCCTTAAGTGAAAATAGAAAAAGAAAAAGAAAAAGAAGAAGAGAGAAAAAGGAAGAGCAGAAATCGGCCCAACACCGCGCGCAC
This sequence comes from Eremochloa ophiuroides, assembly GCA_038502445.1. Classification (NCBI taxonomy): domain Eukaryota; kingdom Viridiplantae; phylum Streptophyta; class Magnoliopsida; order Poales; family Poaceae; genus Eremochloa; species Eremochloa ophiuroides. The sequence continues at coordinate 31,189,868 of JAHLJS010000008.1, forward strand.
GCGCGATGCCGACCGCACGCGCGCGCGACCGTTTCATCCGCACCCACTGCCCCGCAGCCGCTGACCGCCCGGCCCCGCATGTCAGCCGCCTTCCCCTTCCACTGTTTCTCTTCCACACGAAGACGACGCCACCGGGTCACGCAAATGGCGTGACCGACAGCGCCACGCATGGCAGAGCCCTGACCCCGCTGTCCCCCTCGTGTCCCCTTCTTTCTTGGCCGCCAAGCGAACCCGCGCCCATCCAGAGCCCTAGATCCACTCGAGCCACGGCCCTTCGATCGGTCGAGCGCGATCAGGACCGTTCGCCATTGGAGCTGGCCAAGCTCGCCTATAAAAAGGAGCTCACCCCGAAGCCCTACCCTCATTTCCCCTCGCCACCACCGTGGCACAGACCGGCACACTGCACCAAACCGAGAGAGAGAGAGCGTAGGAGAAGGGCGGAGCAGAGGAGGAGAAGCTGCCGGAGCGCCGCCGCCGCGGAGCACGCCGGAGCCGGACACGGAGGAGAAGCCCGAGCTGCGGACGAGGAGCGGCACGGCACTGCGATCGCTCTGCACGGCTCCGACTCGCCACTGCATCACCATCCTAGCTTCACCGACACCACGGTGAGCCACCGCACACCATATCCGAACCTCGCCCTGCTTTTGCCATGGTGTTCCGCCCACGGGACGCGCAGGCATGAGCCTCTACCGGCTCAGGAAGATCACCTGCACCATGCACTCATGCGACCGGCCGAAACCCCCGGACTACAAGCTTGCTAGACCGAGAACGCAGCACGACGCGTTCTCGGCGGAGCGCGCTCACCACCGACGCGTTCCGACGCCGAATCACCCGTTCCGAGCAATCTGACTAGCACCCGTATAGGTTAGAGCGTCGTGGAGCACCGCCACGACCCCTTGAGCTAGCTACGCGGATCTAAGCGCTAGAGGAAGCCTCGTCTGCCCTGCCCGAGTGCGCCGCGACCTCGCCGGAGCGCCACCGTGAGCCGTCGCCAAAAGAAGGCCATGCCATGGCTAAAGTTTGCCACTAGAATGTTGCATGCCTCTCTGGCCTCACCAATTTGACAAGACCGCATTCGATTCAACCAAGACATGGTCGTAGCCGCGTTGCCGCCTTCCGCCGTCGTCGGCGACACGCCGCCGCCACAACCGAGCACCTTGGGAATCTCGGTAGCCAAAATTGGTAGTTGGTATACCATCGCCATAGACCCTGGAGGCGTATACATCTCCTAGAAGACCTCCTTAGCCCCGCCGGAACCTCACAGTCACGGCGACATCGCCGCCGATGACTGGAGCATCTCAATACCGTGACCTGGAACAAAAACCGACCACCTCGGACAAGCTTAGTTGCGGAAGATCGAACCTCCATAGCCCGGAACACCGCGAGGTGCGTTCTCGGGGAAATGTGATCACCGCCGACATGATCCGCCTCGCCTAAATCCGTTTCGAGTACCCCCGATCGCCTCGCGCTGCGGAGAGAGGCCGACGAGGTTCACCAAGTCTGCCTCAGCACCGCCGCGTAGATATCCGAGCCCCGAATCATGTCTGTCGCCTTGGCTACGTGCGCCTCCACCTCGTCGGAGAACCGCCGTATGCCGAGGGAGAGAAGGAGGCCATACCACGACTCTAACCCGCCACCATCTGATCGGACGACTGCCTGAGCACGCCAATCGGGGAAAGCCGAGCCCTGTCTTGCCGAAATATGGTCATCGCCGCCCTGTCATCGTCCGCCGCACCGGAGAGACACCGCCACCTTGAACAGACGCCCTGGAACCCTGCTAGCACCAAATCTCCGATTCGCCCGAGCCTCCCCGGGAGAGCTCGGGAGAACGGCACCCTCGGCGCACCAAATCTCCGATTCGCCCGAGCCTCCCCGGGAGAGCTCGGGAGAGCGGCACCCTCGGCGCCCCAAATTTTCGATTCGCCCGAGCCCCGCCGAGGTACGCCGAACTCCGCCGAGCTACGCCGAGCTCTGCCGAGCTACCCCCGACCACCGCCGAGCTCCGCCGAGCTACCCCCGACCACCGCCGAGCTCCGCCGAGCTACGCCGACGCCCCCCCGACCACTCAGAACCGCCCCCCGACCACTGAGAACCGCCCCCCGACCACTGAGAACCACCCCCGACCTCTGAGAACCACCCCCGACCACCGTCGAGCTCGCCCGACCACCGCCGAGCTACGCCGACGCCCCCCGACCAACGTCGAGCTCGCCCGACCAACCGCCGAGCTACGCCGACGCCGGCCACTCTCTGGGAACCAGCATCGAACACCTGGTGGGCGACCATCGGGCCTGTGTTCTGTTGAGGCGCCACATGCCGCACTACTGGACCCGCGCGCCACGAGGACCAATCCCGAGCTGCCCCTTATTAATAGACCATTTTCCATTTTCAGAAAATAGGATAATCTTCGGAAATTCATAACTTATTCTTACGATGTCCAAAAATTACGCACCATATATCAAAATTCTCAGAAAAATGAGATCTACAATCTAAGACTATGTTTGTGTGCATTTGGCTCTTTATTTTATTGGATTTTTCTGAAATACTCTATAGGAGTCGCTGACGTGAATATTTCGTGTTTGATTTCAGAGCAGGAGGAGGATCTGACTAAGGAAGACGACCACAAGTACTTTCAGGAGCTAGGAGACGACTACGAAGGTGCCACGTCCCACCAAATCCTTAGATCCTATTTACGCATTGCAAATGACATTGTTGCTATTTGCTTTATGATTATGTATGGATAGGTTGCATGGTAGTATATTTGAATTCCCTGCCTTGATAAGACTTTACCCTGCTGTCCGCTGCTAGGTTAGCTGCTGCTTAATTTACTGTTACTCTTCCACTACTTTCTACTTGCTATATACTATGTGGTGGAATTGGGACGGTGTATAACTGATTATAACCACTGGGAGAGAGTGCTGCGTGTGTCTTGGGTGCGTGGTAAGGGTTGATGTCGACCAAGTGGGATGTGAGACAAGCCCATGGGGCAAGTCGTGCCGGGGGTGCAACCTGGGCATCCCCAAGTGAGATACCTATGGCGGGTAAAGTTGTTGAGGAGGTTCTGGGTGGGATAGCCTTGGTGGTTTGAAGCCCGTGGATGGAGGTGCTGTGATGGCACGGGGAGAGTATCCCCTAAGTGGAGATGCCTGCTTGGTCAAACCTAGGACGGACTAGTTTCAGGTTCATGGGAATCCTTTTCTACTCACTCGCTTCTGATGGGCGGGAGACGGCTGGACTACTTGGTAGGACGGTGCCACTACTGCTAGGTTGAGAGGTGATAAGGGTGGGTGGAGACGGTCGATGGGTTCCCGTTCCGTTCTAGATGCACAGTACCACTGGATGGGCCCGGTACTGTGTCTCCCAGTCTCAGCATAACGGTGTAGGATCCGGAATATCCCAGGGCTGAGTGGTAGGGTGGCATCGACCTAGGCAAGCAAGCACCCGGAATTCTACCTAGGTGTTTGCGCAACACCTATGATGGCTAATCTTGTGGGTAGTGAAACCTCTGCAGAGTGTACGGTTGATCGATCGATACATATGCCAACTCATTGGCTATGGACCTTTCCTGTGAAGCTTCTACTAGTGTAGTGAGTGTTCTCTTCTCCCCCTGGATGACATTTTCTGGCAGTGTACCCGTTGTGGTAGTGTGCCGCTGAGATAGGCCCGAGAGGGAGTTGGGCCTGTCGAATGAGAGCGAGGTGTGGGTAAGTGAGATGTGGTGATGGGAAAAGGGATGATGGTGTTAACTGGAGATAAAACTTGACTAATTAAACATTGATTACCGCTGCATAGGAAACCTCAGCCCATAGGTCTGCTTGTATAGCCTTGCATCCACTTTCCACAAAGCAAATGCTGCATAGGTGGGCTCCGTGGCCAGTACAAATCGTACTGATAAATTTGCTGTCAGGTGACGAGAATGGGTACGACTTCGAGGAAGACGATGGCGAAGAATAGGGTCACGTGCTACACTCAAGTTGGCCGTGAAGGATGAAACGTTTCCGCATCTTCTAAAGCTTCTCTGAATGTTGATTCCGCCAGTGTGGCGATGTAATAAATGTTTATGAAAGACTTAATTACCGTCGTATGGATCCTGGTGTCAACTGAGACATGGGTAATTTCATGGATTGTCCCAAGCAATCTGTTGAATTACAATTCGAGCCTGTGGATTTCCCTTCGCGGAAATCGAGGTCGTTTCAGGTGGTGACAGCCCTGTCTAGTCTTAGCGTCCCTCCACATGTTTCAGGTAAGTTCTTAAAAGGTAGGCTCCCATAAGAGCATAGCCACTTCGGGTAGAGGTTATATCCTCTATTGTCTCGGACTATCCCCTTCACACAAGAAGAGTCTAGTTAAGTCATCTATTTGTTAAGGTTACGTTCACAGGAGTAAAGTAAGAGTCATAGGACTCCTAAACTCACTCGTTGTCCTCCCACCTAGCTATACTCTACATTTTATCTTTAGTTATCCTAAACCTTGTCTTGTCTCTGTGTCATTACCCTTTTCTCTATATATCGATTTACCCCCTTATCATTAGTTGGTTGCTAAATTGCTATAGACCTAAGGATCTCTCTTTTATTAACATTCCTAGCACCGCTTTCCCTTGGGATAAAATAAATAACGATACCTTGGAATACTCCCTGGTGAAGTACTACAGCGGTATATTCTGTGTGCTTGCGGAATTATCCAATAGACATAAGAAATACCCTCAGGCATTTCTGGCGCCATTATCGGAGATAGCCTAACACTCTGTCTCTGGTGATTGCGCTAAGAAACGCCAACAAGCATTTCTGGCGCCGTTGCCGGGGAAAACATCAGCCTAGGAATATTAATAAAATTGAATCCGGTGTCTATTATCAAATTAGTTATCAATTAGTGTTAGGGGCTTACCCCCTGTCTGTGTTTTTCATTATCGTGAAGCTAGACAGTGCATGAGCGGTTTTCAATTGCTGTTACACTTTATTGAAGATACTGAGCAATTGTTGAGGAGGACTAGACGCCATCAAGTTCCCCTCAAAGGTTCATTTCATACCTAAATTTGTTCGAGAAAAGAGGCTCTGCACAATGACTCAAAGAAGACATGGCCCAAAAGACCATCTCTGAGTTCTCTGCACCGTCGGCTGACAACATCGCCACCGGTCCGCAGCTTAACTTGGGGGATGCCACTTTTGAGCTGAAACCAGCACTTACCAATATGGTGCAAGCCAACCCGTTCTGTGGGAAGCCGCACGAAGACGCTAACGCCCATCTCTAGCACTTCTTGGAGGTGTGTGGTACCTTCACTATCAAGAATGTCTCGGCAGATGCCATCCGTCTTCGCCTATTCCCATTCTCACTGCTCGGGAAGGTGAAGCAATGGTTCTATGCCAACAAAAGTGAAGCTACCACCAGGGAGAAGTGTGCCAATGCATTTCTCAAGAAGTTCTTCCCGATGGGCAAGACCAGCGCCCTTCGTGGAAAAATCTCAAGCTTCCAATAGGATGCTGATAAGACGATTCCCGAAGCATAGGAACGTCTCCATGAGTACATTCGTGCCTGTCCTCATCATGGGATTGAAGAATGGCTCCTAATCAAAGGTTTCTATCATGGGCTGACTGGATTGGCCTGTAGTCACCTTGATGCTGCCGCTAGAGGAGCATTCCTGCAAAATAATGTCAAGGATGCTAAGGACCTCATTGAAAATATGGTTATCAACCAAGGATGGAATGAGGAACGTCTCCAGCCCAAGAAGAGGGGTATGCACACCGTTCATGTGGTGGACATACTCTCAGCAAAAATGGACCTCTTGATGAAAAAGATTGAGGAAGGTTCCAAAAAGGAACAAGAGGCCATCCAACCCCATGCCACCGCACGAGCTATTGAAGCTGATCCATGGTGCGAGGTATGTGGAGAAGAAGATCATTCGGGCAACAACTGTCCCAAAATGAAGGTGAAAGTGAGCTTCATCAACAACAACAATAACAACAATGGGTATCGGCCCCAGCAACAAGGAGAATGGAACTCGCGCCCATTCTACCAAGGTAATCAAGGTAATGGTTACAACAATAATTTTAACAATTCTTATGGTAACCAACCTTCTCTAAAAGATGTTGTCTAAGGCCAATCTAAAATTAATGATAGTATAAATAAGAAAATGATGGCTAATGATAAGATTCTTGAAAATCTTAGTGAGAAGATGGATAGCTTTGCAACTGCTATGAAAAATCAATTGAGCTTTAATAAAATGCTAGAAACACAATTAGCTCAAATAGCAGCAGTTGTCCCATCCTTCGAACAAGTAAGATCCCAAGGAAACCTGAGGAACTGGTTGAGGGTGTCAGATTAATATCTATGAGGTTTGGTAAGCCTCCAATCAAGTCAAATCCGGGTTACCTTCTTGACCCACCATTCATGGCCAAGAAGAGTGACCCCAGCCATCCAACCATTACCTGTGAGATCGGGCCGCACACCTTCAACAACGCCTTCTACGACCTTGGATCTGGAGTCAACATTGTCCAAGGTAATGTATGAAAATCTACTAGGGGGACCCTTTTACCCCACATTTGTCAAATTGCAGATGGCCGATCAATCCATCCGGTTCCCCGAGGGATTGGCAAGGGACATCCTTGTCAAGGTCCAAGATGAATACATCCCCACCGACTTCATCATTCTCGACATGGAAGCAGATGACGAAGTCCCAGTCATCCTGGGAAGGCCGTTCCTCAACACCGTTAACGCCATCATCTACGTGGGATCTGGCCAAATCCACTTCCAACTCCTAGGTAAGAGAATTAAATGTCCTTTCAATGGTTATAAATCTATGCAACAGGCAAGGAAGAACCTATGGAAGAACAAGCCTCAATATGCACCCCGCAGGAAAAACCAACCGCCGAAGGCCAAAAAGGCCGAACTGGCAAGTAAAGCTGAGGCGATAAAGAAGGACGAATTTGCCGAGTCGCAAGCATCAACCAAGAAGGAATGGCGGGAGAAAGCCGTGCAGTCATCACGGTCCCCATCTCTGGGACCGATCAAAGCACCCAAAGAACGAACCCGAAAAAGAGAAGTCCTGCTCTACGAAATAGAACATGGAGCCTTTGCTGGTAAGGTAAATCAGTATTTATCTCATATTTAAATTCTGCATTTCAATTCTTACATTTTTGCATTGCATATTTATATTTAAATTTTTGTATAATTTATTTTGACAAAATAATTGATCATAGATAGATAAAACTTGAGTAGAACCTTAGTGCTCACTCCTGAGGTAGTAGGACCACTCAAGGTAGGGGTCGGTCGACCCCACCATGGGGCCCACTCACCTCTGGTGGTGTTGGCCTGGCGTGTTGATCATTGTCCTGAACTTTGAACACCATCTCCTTTTGAATTTGGCCGACCACCTTTGATCATGATCACCTTTCACATGCTCCAAGGAGAATCCAACACTTACTACCATCCAAATTCTGAAAAGTGGACACTTTGACATGCATTAGTGCTCCCATGGTCCATGGGAATAACTTTAAAAACATGTCCCCACTTTTGTCATACACCTTTCTCTTTCACAAAGCACTAGATGTAACACCCGGAAATTTTCAATTTTTCAAATAGGAATTTAATTTGATTTATTTATGCAATTGATTGAGCATATAGAATAATATTTTTTTTTGTGAATTAAAATAAACCCTAGGGCATAGAAACATGTTATGTTGCATACATGCTGCTGCACATATTTGTTTCCTGAGATTTGATTGGATTTTGCAAGGGTTCAAAACTTAGTTTGAAAAGCTATTTGGAAAATAAATTTGAAAATGAGTTTTAAAAAGAAAGAAAACAGAAACCTCACCCCTCCTCTCTTTCGGCCCAGTCGAGGCCCAACTTCTCCTCCTCCTTTCTCTCCCGCTTGGGCCAGGGCCCAAACTTGGCGAGCCAGCCGCGCAGCACCGTCCCTCTCCGTCTGTGACCGACACGCGGGGCCCACAAGTCATCTTCCTCCTTCTCCTGCTCGTGTTCGAAGCGGACACGGCCGCGCCGTAACCACCCCGGCCTCCTCTCTTGGCGTGGCCGAGTCCATCCCGTGCATGCCTCCACTGGCCCGTAAAAGGAAGCCGCGACCCTCTTCCCCCATCGCTGACGCGTAGGGCCCGCTGCCCCGTGCCATCCCCTTCCTCCAGTCGGAGTCCGAGCGGAGCACGAGCGCCGCCTCCGACAGAAGGCAACCGCCGGATTTTTCGGCCGAGTCCGTCCCAAGTACGCCTCCCTCGCGCCCCTATATAGGTCGGCCGAGCCCTGCCGTCCCTCCCCACAAGTTCCCGAGCAAGCCACGCCCTCCAATCTTGCCCTAGCCGCCGCCCCGAGCTCCGCCGTCGCCCCGAGCTCCGCCGCCGCCGTCGATTTCTCCTCGGGAAGACTTCTCCGTCGAAATTGGTTGTTCTCCAAGCTTCGCAGCAAGGTCAGGAACCTTTCCGACCCCTTCTACCTCGGTTTTGTGCACCACAGCCATGATGCCGAGCTTTGCCGCCACCATAGTTCCGCCACCTAGCTCGCCGCACCCTCCCCGAGCTACCCCTGTGGCAACCGAAACCATAGATAGGTTCGGCTTGAACTCCTCTTGCTTCCCGACCAGGTCCCGAGGTGTGCCGAGCTTCCTAGCCCCGAAAACGCCGTCTCCGGCCATCTTGCCGGCGAGGAATCGGCCGGGCGCCGCCCGACTCCGGCGACCAGAGCCGTCCCTCTTTTCCCGAGCTACCTGCGCCGTCCACGGCTGATCCAACGGCTCACAGTGAGAGATACCCTTTCGCCGGCACTTTTGCAAAAGAGCCCCTGAGCTTTTTAATGTTCTAACCCGCGATCCTTTGGCGTATTTCTCAGATTACGCTTTCCTATTTAGAAAACGTATTTCCTCGGTTTTAATTCAAAAGGCGTTTTCAATATTTACAGATTTGCCACTCAGTTTATTTCGGCCATATTTTATTCATTTTAGCTCCGATTTGATCCGTTCAGGTCTCGTTAGATTCGTAATTTCGTAATCTATCTAATGACACTACTATTATTCATGTTTTGAACTTTTAAAATTCGAGATTAGATTTAATCTATTATTTTATTAAAGTAAAACTTGTTTATTTCATAACTTTCCCGTTTGAACTCCGATTTGCATGAACTATATATCGTTGGAATCGTAGCGACGCGTAGATTATTTTTATACACTTTTCAATCTGTTTTTCCACTGTTGGTGTACTGTTTCTAATATAGATCTTGTTTGCTTCGTGTATGATTGCTACGATGATTATGTGGTGATTTTATGATCGAGTTCAGACGGTGAGCAATACGTAGGTGATCAAGAGTACACGGAGGATCCAAGTTCTCCAGAGCACTTTGATCAAGGCAAGTATAGCATGGACCATCCTTGTTGCCTATTCACCTTAATCATTAAATTCATGATGCATGTGTCTACCTTGGCAACCATAGTGTTTATTCCTAGTTTTGATGACTTGATCCTTGTTACATATGAGATTGCATTTGAGTAGTGATGCTAGTGCTTTGAGGGGTCATGATCTTATGAACTTGAATAATTAATTATGAAATAAAGATTAAAAGATGCTTTTTAGCAACATGGACTAAGGACTTATCTGTAAGTATGACACCGGGACTTACAGCGCAACCATGAGAGCTATCTGGCTCTGGCTTTAGTCAAGTATGGAGTTACTTTCTACCATGCTATTAATCTTGAAAGGTTCCTTGCCGAGCTGGTTGTTTTGCGGCTCCTGTCCTTGTGTGTACTGCTGCGTGTGTGTGCCACTTGGAAGGAGGGCTCTACCGCCCCTTGCCATTGCGCCCGGATTGATTAGTAACTTGTTAGCGAGGCTTTTGAAAGACTTCATAGTGAACCCCGCCGATCTACCTTGGTAGTGGATCGAGAGGCTGATCACCTCGAGAAAAAGGGTAAATCACGACTCATGGTGAAAGTGTGCAACCTCTGTAGAGTGTAAAACTGATATATCAGCCGTGCTTGTAACACCCTAGTGTTAGTTACTATTTTCACACTTGCATTTGCATGTCATCAAGCATAGATCATGTCATTTCATGCATTATTATCATTGCGTTTTATTTGATTCCCTTTTATTGCTATATGTTTGTTTATATGTCCATATTATGGAAAATGTGTTGACATGCAAATGTGATGCTTGTTTACGGTTCTAAATGCTTTATACATGTTTAGGATAACATTTGGAACAATGTTCATGTTGGTGAAATCCCCAAAATACCCCTCTAGCTCATAGTTGACTAGAGAGCCCTTTAAAAGCTATTCTGTTTGACCAAACAAGAAGGGCATTTTAGAGATTCTGCATGTCAGTGCACCCTTAATCAAAGTTGTGTAGAATTTTATAAGCAACAAACTTTATTTTTGGGTCAACTCATGAAAATGAGTGGAAGAAGGTCAAAAAGTTGAATTAGTGCAGATTTGGAGCTGTTTTGGAAGTTTTCAAATTTTCCTAAGTCTAAACCGGTTTTCAGTTTCGGTGTACCCCTGTTCGTCGACTTGTATCTCTCAATCCAGGCCGAACTAGAGTAAAGTGTCTTAATAAGAAATGATCTACTCGTATAGCTCTTCAACCTATATTAGTGAAGTTTTCGCTGAAACGCTCTGGATTGCGAGTTATAGATCGATGAAAAATCGAGTTTCAGTCGGGTCCGCGAAAACTGAATCAGAGCCGATTCAGTTCGACCCTCGGGCGAATCGCGCGACCGCGTCAGGCCTCGGCCGCCAGATGGCGCCGTACGCCGTCGTTGCTGCCGCGCGGTCGGCTTACAAAGGGGAGCACGCAATCCTGTCTCCCGCACGCTCGCCCTCACTCTCCCCGCTCTCTCGCCCTCTGCTCGCTCGCTGCTCTCCTCTTTCCCCTCCGCCGTCGCCATTTCCGCCGTCGCCATTTCCGCCGCGACCGCCGCGGTGAAATCCGCCGCCACCGAGCCGTCTCCGACCGCTCCACCCTCGGCGCAGCTGCGGCTTGCTCTGCTCTTCGTTTCCGACCCGTTGCCGACCTCAGCCGACCTAAGGTACAGCTCCAGCAAGCTTCCCGCCGTCCGCCATTCCCGGAGCACCGCCGAGCTCTCGAGTCGCCGCGACGAGGGCAATGCCGGGGTCGGCTTCCCTCTCTTTTGCTCGTCTAAGAGTCCCCGTTAGCCGTAGATCCATTCCACACCGTCGGTTAGGTCTATCTCGCCGTAGTTTCGCCGGAACCCGAGTTCGCCGTGAAACCGCTCGCCACCGTGCCGCCATGCGAGCGCGGTCAGTGAGTTTCCGTGCGCAATAGTTCGATTAGTCGCGCGCACAGGTCCGCTAGGGTTACAGGAACACGGAACGAGGCCGAGCCGCGCGAGCAACGGCCGGAATCGGCCGGCGCAAGTTCGCCGGACCACCGCCGTCCACCATTGCCGCCGTCGAGCTCGCTCCGGTGGAGTACGACCCTCGGCAGTTGGTCCATCGGGTTCGTCTCGTTGCCGCGAGTCGGTAGGTAGCCTCGGCGTCGCCGGAGACCTCGCCGTCGGCGAGCTCTCGCCGGTCAGCGCCGGCGGCTCTGTTTCCTCTCTCTGACGCGTGGGGTCGGGTCGACCCCGGGGCCCGCGAGTCAGCCATTCGGGTGCGTCTCTGGTTCACTGAGCCGGGTGCACGTAGCAGTTCTATCGGGTTTAGGTTTTTGATTTATAAAATGAATTTCCAGAAAATGTGTAAAACCTTCCAAAATTCATATCTGGAGCTAGGAATGTCCAATGGGGGTGAACCAAATTTTGTTGTGTTTGTATTTCTGAGCTCTATCAAGGAAAAATATAAAATATACTTTTTGAATACTTTTTGTGTGCAGTTATAATTAAATTGTTAATTGCTTGTAAACTTGATAAATGCATAAGTAATTGCAGAAATGTGCTAAAAATGTGATTCCACTTGCATTCATCTTGTTTAGGGAAGTAGAATCTATGAAAAATATGTTTGCTGGTGTTTTACTATTATTTATATGATGTCTAGTATAATGTGCCTTTTATGCTTTAATCTTGCAAAAATCACCATGCTTAATGTGTTAAGGTTATGGACATGAATATTTTTCTTGGGCTATGTTATGCTGGAAAGAAGCTAAGAAAATTAGGAAATCTGTTGTTTGATACTTTTCACTGTGTTAAGTATTTTCCATTGCTTAAAAGGCTGGTTGCTTGTTATTTTTGTGTAGACTGTTATACTTGTCCAAATGACTTGAAATTTTGTCAGTAGGCTAATCTGGATGTGTAATAGCTACTGTAATTTCTATGGATTTTTCTGGTCACAGTAAGCAGTAGGTCCAGTTATAGGCTAGGGTTTATTTAATTGTTTCTAAGCAAATATCTTTTGGTTGTGGTAGGTTAGTTGATGCATGTTAATTATTAAGTGCAGGTTGTAGACCTCTCACCCGGGACGAGAAATTGTTCTATGCTTTGCTTAAGAAGGGTGAGTATGAGTTGGTTGTCTAGGAAAGGAATAAATGAGTGTGGATTGTTAAACTGATTGCATATCATGGGTTAATTCGTGCATCTCTATCTTGCATTTCATGTGCATTCTCAGTTCTCATATATGCATATCATGCATACAGGATCGCCGGGAGGAGTGACACTGTTGCAATTCGATCCACCGGAGGAGGGAGTTCCGCCGGAGATTGAAGTGCCCGAGGTTTCCGAAGGACAAGAAGAAGAGGCTGAACTTCCGGAGTGCCCTGATCACCAACCCGCTAACTTTGTGAAAGGCAAGCCCCGGAGCATTCCTAAGTCTCCACCTACTCTTTTTACAAATACACTGGTCTTTATTAAATCGTATGATTGTGCACTTAAGTATAGGAGGTGATATGATACCGTTGCTGCATTTATTCCTTGTCCACTTATATTTGATCCTGAAGTTATTACTAGACAAGGGGATGGGTTCGATCTTATGCTTAGCCATGCTTAGACCGGTAGAAGTCGAGGGATTTCCTGTCCTTCGCGAGCATAGGTGGTTACTAATGATGATGGGGTTGGATTCCACATGATGGACTATATGTGCCACCATGCCACAGTGTCTAATGAGAGAATCAAGGCTAGGTAGCGGGGAGCCGCATGACATGGTTGAGGTCATGCCGTCTTCGGTGCTGCTTGCGGCCGACTAGGACTGAGGCCACCAGACATCAGTTGAGATTGAAAGACGTCATCACATAGCTGGCCAGATAAGTCGTTCTGACCGCGAAGCCGAGTATTTCTTTCTGAGCCGGGAATTGGGCGTGATAAGGCAGACATATTCTGGAGGTAGGAAGGATGTGCGGAGACACCATCTTACCAAGGGCAGGTCAGGGACCTGATGCATCCTGAAAGTGGGTTCGTCTCTGAGAATATGGACCCCTCCAAGCCCGCGATACATATTATGTCTCAGAAAGATTTAACGGTGGCCCAAGAAGCCAGTGGCTCGGCTGACAGGGTTTGTGATTGGCATATTTGCCAGCTGGTACAATCGATTCGAATCGCCATCTCTCCTGGTTAGTGAGAAACTGAACTGATCTTCTGGTGAGGTAGAGGCTAATAGCTTGAACATAATGATTATGGTGAGATGAGGTTGATATCTGTGGATATCGGAAATCATATGGTTTTATTGATTGCTACAATATTCAGTGAATGCTTAGTATAGTGGCTAATCCTAGTAAATAGTTTAACTGAAATCGAAGCTTATCAATTAAAATGAATAAGTTGAGGTTCTACTGTAGTAATGCTTTTGATGCAAAAAAAAAAATGATGCTACCCTCTGAGCTCCACCAAATAAGCCTTGCATATCCTTGAGAGTCTTTTTATTTACTCCCTGTCGGGTAAGTCTAGCTGAGTACAATTGAGTACTCAGGGTTTTATTCCCATTGTTGCAGATGGCGTAGTCCACTACGCGTATTGCAGGAATTGCTTCACCCCTGCGGGCGAAGAAGACTAGACCCGAGGGCAGGGTCATTATCTATCTTTAGTTGTTGTAAGAATGCTGCGACAGGGTCATGTGATGGTACTCGTATTTGAACTCTGTGGTGTAAAACTATGTTGACTTCCGCTACTACCCTATTTGTGTAAAAGACTATGTTGTACTCTGATGTTTAAATTCGGTTGTGAACTTATGTGTCATGTGATCGGGTATTGCTGAATGAATGATCCTTGGGGTATGAAATGTTTGAAATCCTTCGAGATTTCCGGACTACCGGGTTTATATTGGCTCAAGTGCGACTGGATTGCGGCTAAAATGCGATCGTTGTACTTGTGCTCGTATAAATTGGTCGGTTCTGTGACAGCTGGTACCAGAGTATAATTCAGCATATACCGTCACTTGACTATTTAAAAACTAAAAGAGTTTTGAGTTTTACAAACTAATTGCCAACTGATAGTGTGTATAGGTGATTTTAACCAAGTGTTTGCAAAACTTATGAGTACCAATGACCAAGTCCTATAGCCCTATGTATATGTGGTAATTAGGTGGCTTATGTAAGTACTGACTTGGGGGAAATTGCATCATATTTCTATTTGTGGTTCATTTGGTTTTATCGTGCGGATAATCATGAACTGTCGGTTTCTTATTGCTTCTTATGGGTCAATGTACCACGTCGCCTAAGGTAAGGTGAGATGTGAGTGTAAGATCGAACAACCATCGATCGATGGTGAGAGTATGATACTGAAGTGAGTACATGTGATCCATATGTGTACTTATGGAAGTAAGGTGGAGTAATTAATTTTTGGGGTCGCAAATGTTCATGGGAACATTTCCAGCAAAAAGTGCTTCTTGTTGCCCTGCATACATTGGGATTGGGCTGAAATGAATCTTCTGCAGGTACACTAACCACGCAAAACGTATAGCACGGTTAGTTACGTATATGAGAGCACGTGGTATGCCACCGACTATAACGTTAGTTAAAATATATTATGTGTGAGGTCGTTGGTACGTGCATGCATCATGATCATGAAATTAATTTAAGCTATTTGTACTATTTCCTTCCCTATGGTAAAATTTGTGCTGTCCTATCTTATTCTAAATGCTGAAAGATGTTGTAATGTACCAGATGGCAGCTGAAGGTGAGTCGCAGAGTGGTCAGTTTCTGGAGCAGTTTGGCACACCCACTGTGCTATGGAGGTTGTTGAAGTCGGTGGGATATGCAGAGCCACCAATGTATTTCTGGAAGCCAGCGAAAACCATGGTGCAGCCTTGGTTCGATGTTTGGGTGACTATCCCTGTGCTTGAAAGGGGTTGGTCGTTTCCAGGAATAAAGGTGGAAGTTGACATGAGGACGCCATGGGATGGTGCGCAGCTTGCAGCTTTTGAGGTGTTGACGGATATTTGCAGCCGGTTCAACAAGAGAGCTGATTTGGGGCCAGCAAATGTTTTTTCCAGGGTGGATGCTTCTCAGGTTGAGTGGGCTCAGTCTAGCCAAGCTTCTTTAGAGCGAGGCAGGGACGAGCGTGCTCATAGCACGGGTGCTTCTATGAGTGCTATGTTTGCTGTCCTGAGGATGCACTATTCCACTAGGGATGGTTGGATGAAGTGCGTAGAAGCCCTGCATGATGTTGGTAAGAAGAAGGATGAAACTTTACGTATGTGTGTGGACTATAGGCCACTAAATGCTGTGACAATTAAGAACAAGTATCCTCTACCTCGTATTGATGTCTTGTTTGATCAATTGTCCAAGGCCAAGGTTTTCTCCAAAATTGATCTGAGATCTGGGTATCATCAAATTAAGATCAGACCACAAGATATTCCCAAGACGGCTTTCTCCACTCGGTATGGATTGTATGAGTATTTGGTTATGTCTTTTGGATTAACCAATGCTCCTGCACATTTCATGTATCTAATGAATTCGGTATTCATGCCTGAGTTGGATAAGTTCGTGGTAGTCTTTATTGATGATATTCTGGTATACTCTGAGAGCATGGAGGATCATGCTGAACACTTGAGGATAGTCTTGACTAGACTCAGGGAGCATAAGCTGTATGCTAAGTTCAGCAAGTGTGAGTTTTGGTTGACTAAGGTACCTTTTCTGGGCCATATCTTATCTGCTGAAGGTATTTCTGTAGATCCGTCAAAAGTTCAGCAGGTGTTGGATTGGCAGTCACCAACAAATGTGTCTGAGG
The DNA here is from genome assembly GCA_038502445.1 of Eremochloa ophiuroides. NCBI lineage: Eukaryota > Viridiplantae > Streptophyta > Magnoliopsida > Poales > Poaceae > Eremochloa > Eremochloa ophiuroides. Next base: position 31,205,972 of record JAHLJS010000008.1, read on the forward strand.
TTCGTAGCTTTCTGGGATTAGCTGGGTATTATCGCCGCTTTATTCAGGATTTCTCTAAAATAGCTAAACCTATGACCAAGCTATTGCACAAAGATACCAAGTTTGTGTGGAGTGGGGAGTGTGAAACAGCTTTTCGCACCTTGCAAACGTTGTTGACCACTGCTCCAGTTCTTGCACAACCTGATATTGAAAGGCCTTTTGATGTGTACTGCGATGCTTGTGGCACTGGGTTAGGATGTGTTCTCATGCAAGAAGGCCGAGTCATTGCTTATGCCTCGCGTCAACTGAGAAAACATGAGCAAAACTATCCTACTCATGATTTGGAACTTGCCGCTGTAGTTCATGCATTGAAGATTTGGCGCCATTATTTGATGGGTCACAAATGTCATATCTATTCCGATCACAAGAGTCTCAAGTACATTTTCACTCAGCCTGAGTTGAACATGAGGCAAAGAAGGTGGTTGGAGTTGATCAAAGACTATGATCTAGAAGTACACTATCATCCGGGCAAGGCCAATGTCGTAGCCGATGCCTTGAGCCGAAAGTCTCATTGCAATGTATTGCAGCCTTTGCTAGCAGACGGGTTCAATCTTGTGCATCCAGTGGTGTTGAATAATATTACTCTCAGTTGTACTTTGGAAAGCAAGATTATTGAAGGTCAGAAAACAAATCCCGGCATATATCATATCAAGAGGAAGATGAAAGAACAAGAAATGCTTCATTTCCGAGTAGATGAAAAAGGTATATTGTGGTTCAAGGATCGATTGGTAGTACCGAAAGACCGTGAGTTGAGGAATCAGATTATGGACGAGGCTCATTTGTCCAAGTTGTCTATCCATCCTGGTAGTAGTAAGATGTATCAAGACTTGAAACCTAGGTTTTGGTGGACCAAAATGAAGAAGGAAATTGCAGCCTATGTGGCCAGGTGTGATACCTGTTGTCGCATGAAGGCTATTCATCTTAAGCCAGCAGGCCTATTGCAACCCTTACCAGTTCCAGGTTGGAAATGGGATGAGATAACCATGGATTTCATATCTGGGTTACCTCTAACGCAAAAAGGCCACGATTCTATTTGGGTGATCGTAGATCGATTGACTAAGATTGCACATTTCTTACCAGTTCGAACTACAGATCGTCCTCATCAGTTGGCACAGCTCTACTTTGCTCAGATACTTCGGTTACATGGTGTGCCGAGGACGATAGTTTCCGACAGAGGCCCGCAATTTATTGCGCGCTTCTAGGAGCATCTACACAAGTGTTTGGGAACCAATTTGGTTCGCAGCTCAGCTTATCATCCTCAAACTTCTGGTCAGACTGAAAGGGTAAATCAAATTCTTGAAGATATGTTGAGGGCTTGTGTTCTATCGTCTAAAGGTTCGTGGGAAGAATGGTTGCCTTTGGCCGAGTTCTCATACAACAATAGCTATCAAGAGAGTATTCAAATGGCTCCTTTTGAAGCTTTGTATGGGCGCAAATGTAGAACTCCTCTCAATTGGGTTGAATCAGGCGAAAGGAGATATTACAGGATTGACTTTGTGAAAGAGGCCGAAGAGGGAGTGCATACCATTCAAACACATCTCAAAGCCGCTCAGACTCGTCAAAAGAGCTATGCGGACAAGCGAAGAAGGCCATTGGAATTTGAAGTGGGTGACTATGTATACTTGAAAGTGTCACCTATGAAAGGCGTGCAACGCTTCGGAGTGAAACGAAAGTTAGCTCCAAGGTTTGTAGGTCCTTTTCAAATTCTGGAAAGAAGTGGGAAGGTAGCATACAAGTTACGGTTGCCACCACACATGTCCACTATCTTCAATGTGTTTCATGTATCTCAGCTCAAGAAATGTTTACGAGTACCGGAAGAGCAAGTGGATTTTGGTGATATCAAGTTGAAATCAGATTTGACCTATGAAGAAAAGCCTATTGAAGTAATAGATTACAAAGAAAGAATCACCCATAGCCGAGTGATCAAGTTCTATAAGGTGGTGTGGAACAACCAAAGTTATTGGGATGCGACTTGGGAGCGAGAAGATTACCTCAAGGAAGTCTATCCGTCTTTCTTTAAACAATGGTAACTAACTCTAATCTCGGGGACGAGATTCTTTTAAGGGGGAGGGCTGTAACACCCTAGTGTTAGTTACTATTTTCACACTTGCATTTGCATGTCATCAAGCATAGATCATGTCATTTCATGCATTATTATCATTGCGTTTTATTTGATTCCCTTTTATTGCTATATGTTTGTTTATATGTCCATATTATGGAAAATGTGTTGACATGCAAATGTGATGCTTGTTTACGGTTCTAAATGCTTTATACATGTTTAGGATAACATTTGGAACAATGTTCATGTTGGTGAAATCCCCAAAATACCCCTCTAGCTCATAGTTGACTAGAGAGCCCTTTAAAAGCTATTCTGTTTGACCAAACAAGAAGGGCATTTTAGAGATTCTGCATGTCAGTGCACCCTTAATCAAAGTTGTGTAGAATTTTATAAGCAACAAACTTTATTTTTGGGTCAACTCATGAAAATGAGTGGAAGAAGGTCAAAAAGTTGAATTAGTGCAGATTTGGAGCTGTTTTGGAAGTTTTCAAATTTTCCTAAGTCTAAACCGGTTTTCAGTTTCGGTGTACCCCTGTTCGTCGACTTGTATCTCTCAATCCAGGCCGAACTAGAGTAAAGTGTCTTAATAAGAAATGATCTACTCGTATAGCTCTTCAACCTATATTAGTGAAGTTTTCGCTGAAACGCTCTGGATTGCGAGTTATAGATCGATGAAAAATCGAGTTTCAGTCGGGTCCGCGGAAACTGAATCAGAGCCGATTCAGTTCGACCCTCGGGCGAATCGCGCGACCGCGTCAGGCCTCGGCCGCCAGATGGCGCCGTACGCCGTCGTTGCTGCCGCGCGGTCGGCTTACAAAGGGGAGCACGCAATCCTGTCTCCCGCACGCTCGCCCTCACTCTCCCCGCTCTCTCGCCCTCTGCTCGCTCGCTGCTCTCCTCTTTCCCCTCCGCCGTCGCCATTTCCGCCGTCGCCATTTCCGCCGCGACCGCCGCGGTGAAATCCGCCACCACCGAGCCGTCTCCGACCGCTCTACCCTCGGCGCAGCTGCGGCTTGCTCTGCTCTTCGTTTCCGACCCGTTGCCGACCTCAGCCGACCTAAGGTACAGCTCCAGCAAGCTTCCCGCCGTCCGCCATTCCCGGAGCGCTGCCGAGCTCTCGAGTCGCCGCGACGAGGGCGATGCCGGGGTCGGCTTCCCTCTCTTTTGCTCGTCTAAGAGTCCCCGTTAGCCGTAGATCCATTCCACACCGTCGGTTAGGTCTATCTCGCCGTAGTTTCGCCGGAACCCGAGTTCGCCGTGAAACCGCTCGCCACCGGGCCGCCATGCGAGCGCGGTCAGTGAGTTTCCGTGCGCAATAGTTCCATTAGTCGCGCGCACAGGTCCGCTAGGGTTGCAGGAACACGGAACGAGGCCGAGCCGCGCGAGCAACGGCCGGAATCGGCCGGCGCAAGTTCGCCGGACCACCGCCGTCCGCCATTGCCGCCGTCGAGCTCGCTCTGGTGGAGTACGACCCTCGGCAGTTGGTCCATCGGGTTCGTCTCGTTGCCGCGAGTCGGTAGGTAGCCTCGGCGTCGCCGGAGACCTCGCCGTCGGCGAGCTCTCGCCGGTCAGCGCCGGCGGCTCTGTTTCCTCTCTCTGACACGTGGGGTCGGGTCGACCCCGGGGCCCGCGAGTCAGCCGTTCGGGTGCGTCTCTGGTTCACTGAGCCGGGTGCACGTAGCAGTTCTATCGGGTTTAGGTTTTTGATTTATAAAATGAATTTCCAGAAAATGTGTAAAACCTTCCAAAATTCATATCTGGAGCTAGGAATGTCCAATGGGGGTGAACCAAATTTTGTTGTGTTTGTATTTCTGAGCTCTATCAAGGAAAAATATAAAATATACTTTTTGAATACTTTTTGTGTGCAGTTATAATTAAATTGTTAATTGCTTGTAAACTTGATAAATGCATAAGTAATTGCAGGAATGTGCTAAAAATGTGATTCCACTTGCATTCATCTTGTTTAGGGAAGTAGAATCTATGAAAAATATGTTTGCTGGTGTTTTACTATTATTTATATGATGTCTAGTATAATGTGCCTTTTATGCTTTAATCTTGCAAAAATCACCATGCTTAATGTGTTAAGGTTATGGACATGAATATTTTTCCTGGGCTATGTTATGCTGGAAAGAAGCTAAGAAAATTAGGAAATCTGTTGTTTGATACTTTTCACTGTGTTAAGTATTTTCCATTGCTTAAAAGGCTGGTTGCTTGTTATTTTTGTGTAGACTGTTATACTTGTCCAAATGACTTGAAATTTTGTCAGTAGGCTAATCTGGATGTGTAATAGCTACTGTAATTTCTATGGATTTTTCTGGTCACAGTAAGCAGTAGGTCCAGTTATAGGCTAGGGTTTATTTAATTGTTTCTAAGCAAATATCTTTTGGTTGTGGTAGGTTAGTTGATGCATGTTAATTATTAAGTGCAGGTTGTAGACCTCTCACCCGGGACGAGAAATTGTTCTATGCTTTGCTTAAGAAGGGTGAGTATGAGTTGGTTGTCTAGGAAAGGAATAAATGAGTGTGGATTGTTAAACTGATTGCATATCATGGGTTAATTCGTGCATCTCTATCTTGCATTTCATGTGCATTCTCAGTTCTCATATATGCATATCATGCATACAGGATCGCCGGGAGGAGTGACACTGTTGCAATTCGATCCACCGGAGGAGGGAGTTCCGCCGGAGATTGAAGTGCCCGAGGTTTCCGAAGGACAAGAAGAAGAGGCTGAACTTCCGGAGTGCCCTGATCACCAACCCGCTAACTTTGTGAAAGGCAAGCCCCGAAGCATTCCTAAGTCTCCACCTACTCTTTTTACAAATACACTGGTCTTTATTAAATCGTATGATTGTGCACTTAAGTATAGGAGTTGATATGATACCGTTGCTGCATTTATTCCTTGTCCACTTATATTTGATCCTGAAGTTATTACTAGACAAGGGGATGGGTTCGATCTTATGCTTAGCCATGCTTAGACCGGTAGAAGTCGAGGGATTTTCTGTCCTTCGCGAGCATAGGTGGTTACTAATGATGATGGGGTTGGATTCCACATGATGGACTATATGTGCCACCATGCCACAGTGTCTAATGAGAGAATCAAGGCTAGGTAGCGGGGAGCCGCATGACATGGTTGAGGTCATGCCGTCTTCGGTGCTGCTTGCGGCCGACTAGGACTGAGGCCACCAGACATCAGTTGAGATTGAAAGACGTCGTCACAATGCTGGCCAGATAAGTCGTTCTGACCGCGAAGCCGAGTATTTCTTTCTGAGCCGGGAATTGGGCGTGATAAGGCAGACATATTCTGGAGGTAGGAAGGATGTGCGGAGACACCATCTTACCAAGGGCAGGTCAGGGACCTGATGCATCCTGGAAGTGGGTTCGTCTCTGAGAATATGGACCCCTCCAAGCCCGCGATACATATTATGTCTCAGAAAGATTTAACGGTGGCCCAAGAAGCCAGTGGCTCGGCTGACAGGGTTTGTGATTGGCATATTTGCCAGCTGGTACAATCGATTCGAATCGCCATCTCTCCTGGTTAGTGAGAAACTGAACTGATCTTCTGGTGAGGTAGAGGCTAATAACTTGAACATAATAATTATGGTGAGATGAGGTTGATATCTGTGGATATCGGAAATCATATGGTTTTATTGATTGCTACAATATTCAGTGAATGCTTAGTATAGTGGCTCATCCTAGTAAATAGTTTAACTGAAATTGAAGCTTATCAATTAAAACGAATAAGTTGAGGTTCTACTGTAGTAATGCTTTTGATGCAAAAAAAAATGATGCTACCCTCTGAGCTCCACCAAATAAGCCTTGCATATCCTTGAGAGTCTTTTTATTTACTCCCTGTCGGGTAAGTCTAGCTGAGTACAATTGAGTACTCAGGGTTTTATTCCCATTGTTGCAGATGGCGTAGTCTACTACGCGTATTGCAGGAATTGCTTCACCCCTGCGGGCGAAGAAGACTAGACCCGAGGGCAGGGTCATTATCTATCTTTAGTTGTTGTAAGAATGCTGCGACAGGGTCATGTGATGGTACTCGTATTTGAACTCTGTGGTGTAAAACTATGTTGACTTCCGCTACTACCCTATTTGTGTAAAAGACTATGTTGTACTCTGATGTTTAAATTCGGTTGTGAACTTATGTGTCATGTGATCGGGTATTGCTGAATGAATGATCCTTGGGGTATGAAATGTTTGAAATCCTTCGAGATTTCCGGACTACCGGGTTTATATTGGCTCAAGTGCGACTGGATTGCGGCTAAAATGCGATCGTTGTACTTGTGCTCGTATAAATTGGTCGGTTCTGTGACAGCGCTCACGGTCACGAGCGGCCTTGGATGTCTTACAGGAACTTAACTAATTTAATATTGATTTATTTGAAGTTTCTGTTGATGTTTATTCCATATTAATTATCATGTTTATATGATCATGCAAATCTTGTTCCTTGGAATATTCTATTGCTGCTACTCAAATTGCTAAAATATGATCAACTAAAAGCAACCGCTGTCAACCAGTGTCATGCCTTATTTGAGCCTCATAAACCCATGTTTTTCTTGTTGAGTACGACATGTACTTACACTTGCTTTATTTTTCATATTTGGATAAAAATCCCGGTTGGGTAACAGATGACTATGAGGATTTCTTCTGAGGATTATTAGGATTGTGTTCACCAGTCAACTATTCCCTGTGGATTGGAGTTTCCGCGAGAGAGAGATATATATTCCACTGTTATTAATGTAAAGACTCTGTGATATTATTCATTATATATTAAACCTTGTGATGGTACTATGTAATTTGTCGCTTATGTGTGTGATTGATCTCTGGGCGCACATAAGTTGGTTCATTCAATTTTATCCTTAAAATTGGGTGTGACAGATTTGGTATCAGAGCATAGGTTGACTGTAGGACGCAAGCCTAGGTAGAATGGATACTTTAGGATGTGCTTTTCTCACCTTATTCATGCTTTCTACCTTAACCTTGATAATTGCTATTTTATATGCTTCCCATACCCTATTCCATTATGAAAATTTATTTTCTCTTCTTATTCTAAGATCTATCATGCTTCATGCTTTCTCACCCTGTTCTATTATGAAAATTTTAATTTCATTCTCATTCTACCACTGTCTTGGTCAAAAACTAAGAAGATGAGATATGATCGCCAAACTACCCCATAATTGTGTTGGAGAAGTCAAGCCACAAGCATGATTGTCAATGTGAGGATGGACTTAGGAATCAAGAAAAGATGCCCAAGCTCGATAAGAAGAATCAAGATAGGAGTCCAATTAGATAATAGAACGATTTAGATGTGAGTCAAGTTGAGTCGAGTCTTGTGTGCGTGTGAATTTTATGTGCTCATTGCTTTGTGCTTATGTATTATGTGTGATTTGGTTCTTTGTAATGAGTGTTGAGAATTATGGGTAAGTCTCTAATTCTCTTAATTAAAAGATTTAGGGTGTAAAGATTGTTAAATAAATAGTTGGGTTGATTAAAATCTGGTTTTCTCAAAATCTGATTTTCAGACCTCTCTGCCTTCTTAATTTTGCTTAATTAATTTCATAAATCCAAAAATTATGAAAATTTTAAGGGGAACAGTAGACTTCCATCCCTTTCCATGGCCTCAAGAATCACATTAATAGCTATTATGGTTTTGGAGATACAGTGGTTGCAAGTTGAAGTTTCTGCGCAGTTTGGCAGTCTGGATAGTTTCTGTTAATGTCTGTTTTTAGATAACTTAACATCAGAATCTGGAAAAGTCGTCCACATGAAAGTTGTAGACAATTTCTCAAGTTTTCCAACGGTATAAAGAACTCCTCTGTTTGATTTCTGATACTCTAGATATGATCATTTTTCTATGCTGCTGTTATCGGATCTCGCCCAGAAAATTCAGATTCATGGTTTATAAGTGTGTGCATAGTGAAAAAAAATTCTAAAACTCAATTATATGTTGGAAAAACAAATGGCCGGCAACAGGAGGAATCCTAATCCACCACCACCACAACCTAGCATTCAAGATCTCATCGCTTCGCAGACGCAGCTGATGGAGACAATGATGCAGTTCATTCAAAACCAACCAGCTGGAGGACCACAACCTGCTCAACCTCAAGCTAGAGATAAGCGAGGAGAATTTCTGAAAGGTCGTCCACCTGTGTTCAACCACGCCGCCGACCCATTGGATGCTGATGATTGGCTTCGCGCCGTGGAGAGACAACTCACCATTGTGCAATGCAATGATGAAGAGAAGGTGTTATATGCATCTGGACAGTTGCAAGGAGCTGCTCAAGACTGGTGGGATGCATTCCAGTATGGTCGCCCCAATAATGCGCCTGCTATCACATGGCAAGAGTTTTGTGAGAACTTTAGGTCATACCATATTCCTGAAGGTTTGATAGAGTTGAAGCAGGCAGAGTTTAGAGCTTTGAAGCAAGAACAAATGTCGGTGCCAGAGTACCGTGATCAGTTTGTTCAATTGTCGCGGTATGCTCCCGATGATGTTGCTAATGACAAGGACAAGCAGCGTCTCTTCCTCAAGGGACTTCACGATAGATTGCAACTCCAACTCATGACAACCACCTACCCTAATTTCCAAGAGCTGGTGAATCGCGCTATAGTGATCGACAACAAACGCAAGGAGATGGCTGATAACGAGAGGAAGAAGCAAGGACAAACTTTTACAAGAAATAACCGTTCGCGTCCCAACGCCCAGCAACGAAATTTCCAGCAGAGACACCAAGGGCCATCAAATCAATGGAACCGCAATCAGAACCAGCCTCGTTCTCAATCTCCACCACAACAGCAGAAAACTCCTACCCAGACTCCTCAGCAAGCTACCCCTAGCAAGACCCCCAACAGGACCAATACATTTGGCACTCCCATCAAGTGCTTTGCCTGTGGAGAATCGGGACATCTCTCTTACCACTGTCCCAAGAAGCAGAACCAGCAGACTCCGCAGAGTAGCAACCAGAAGGGAAGACATCAACAATCGTCTAATCAAGGAAGTGTGAACCATGTGTCCGCGGAGACAGCTCAGGAAGCACCAGAGGTTATGATGGGTACGTTCAACGTCAACTCCATCCCCGCTACCGTTCTTTTTGATTCCGGTGCTTCGCATTCATTCATATCACAAAGTTTTGTTAGGATACACGGTATACCACTATTAGCCCTACAAAACCCATTATTGGTAAATTCACCGGGTGGGGCTATGCAAGCTCAATATTATTGTCCTTCGGTTAGCATTGCTCTAATGGGGGTAGACTTTAAAGTGAACCCTACAGTAATAAGAACAACCGGAATAGATGTTATATTGGGTCTGGATTGGATGAAGCAGCACAAGGCAGTTGTTCAGTGTGAGGAAAAGGTCGTTGTGTTAACTACGTCCAAAGGAGATAAAATCAGTGTTGACGTAGTTATGCAACCACCACCAGCAGCGACAGTTAACCAGATTCGAGAGGAATACCCAATTAAAATATTAGAAACCACAGAGCGATTCAGAAGGAGTGAAATTATAAAGTTATGCAAGGTACAGTGGAATCGGTCTTCAGAAAACGAGGGAACATGGGAAAAAGAGGAAGAATTAAGGAAGTTATATCCCCAACTTTTTGAGTAAGCACTAACTAATCTCGAGGACGAGATTATTTTTAAGGAGGGTAGAATTGTAACACCCGGAAATTTTCAATTTTTGAAATAGGAATTTAATTTGATTTATTTATGCAATTGATTGAGCATATAGAATAATATTTTTTTTTGTGAATTAAAATAAACCCTAGGGCATAGAAACATGTTATGTTGCATACATACTGCTGCACATATTTGTTTCCTGAGATTTGATTGGATTTTGCAAGGGTTCAAAACTTAGTTTGAAAAGCTATTTGGAAAATAAATTTGAAAATGAGTTTTAAAAAGAAAGAAAATAGAAACCTCACCCCTCCTCTCTTTCGGCCCAGTCGAGGCCCAACTTCTCCTCCTCCTTTCTCTCCCGCTTGGGCCAGGGCCCAAACTTGGCGAGCCAGCCGCGCAGCGCCGTCCCTCTCCGTCTGTAACCGACACGCGGGGCCCACAAGTCATCTTCCTCCTTCTCCTGCTCGTGTTTGAAGCGGACACGGCCGCGCCGTAACCACCCCGGCCTCCTCTCTTGGCGTGGCCGAGTCCATCTCGTGCATGCCTCCACTGGCCCGTAAAAGGAAGCCGCGACCCTCTTCCCCCGTCGCTGACGCGTAGGGCCCGCTGCCCCGCGCCATCCCCTTCCTCCAGTCAGAGTCCGAGCGGAGCACGAGCGCCGCCTCCGACAGAAGGCAACCGCCGGATTTTTCGGCCGAGTCCGTCCCAAGTACGCCTCCCTCGCGCCCCTATATAGGTCGGCCGAGCCCTGCCGTCCCTCCCCACAAGTTCCCGAGCAAGCCACGCCCTCCAATCTTGCCCTAGCCGCCGCCCCGAGCTCCGCCGTCGCCCCGAGCTCCGCCGCCGCCGTCGATTTCTCCTCGGGAAGACTTCTCCGTCGAAATTGGTTGTTCTCCAAGCTTCGCAGCAAGGTCAGGAACCTTTCCGACCCCTTCTACCTCGGTTTTGTGCACCACAGCCATGATGCCGAGCTTTGCCGCCACCATAGTTCCGCCACCTAGCTCGCCGCACCCTCCCCGAGCTACCCCTGTGGCAACCGAAACCATAGATAGGTTCGGCTTGAACTCCTCTTGCTTCCCGACCAGGTCCCGAGGTGTGCCGAGCTTCCTAGCCCCGAAAACGCCATCTCCGGCCATCTTGCCGGCGAGGAATCGGCCGGGCGCCGCCCGACTCCGGCGACCAGAGCCGTCCCTCTTTTCCCGAGCTACCTGCGCCGTCCACGGCTGATCCAACGGCTCACAGTGAGAGATACCCTTTCGCCGGCACTTTTGCAAAAGAGCCCCTGAGCTTTTTAATGTTCTAACCCGCGATCCTTTGGCGTATTTCTCAGATTACGCTTTCCTATTTAGAAAACGTATTTCCTCGGTTTTAATTCAAAAGGCGTTTTCAATATTTACAGATTTGCCACTCAGTTTATTTCGGCCATATTTTATTCGTTTTAGCTCCGATTTGATCCGTTCAAGTCTCGTTAGATTCGTAATTTCGTAATCTATCTAATGACACTACTATTATTCATGTTTTGAACTTTTAAAATTCGAGATTAGATTTAATCTATTATTTTATTAAAGTAAAACTTGTTTATTTCATAACTTTCCCGTTTGAACTCCGATTTGCATGAACTATATATCATTGGAATCGTAGCGACGCGTAGATTATTTTTATACACTTTTCAATCTGTTTTTCCACTGTTGGTGTACTGTTTCTAATATAGATCTTGTTTGCTTCGTGTATGATTGCTACGATGATTATGTGGTGATTTTATGATCGAGTTCAGACGGTGAGCAATACGTAGGTGATCAAGAGTACACGGAGGATCCAAGTTCTCCAGAGCACTTTGATCAAGGCAAGTATAGCATGGACCATCCTTGTTGCCTATTCACCTTAATCATTAAATTCATGATGCATGTGTCTACCTTGGCAACCATAGTGTTTATTCCTAGTTTTGATGACTTGATCCTTGTTACCTATGAGATTGCATTTGAGTAGTGATGCTAGTGCTTTGAGGGGTCATGATCTTATGAACTTGAATAATTAATTATGAAATAAAGATTAAAAGATGCTTTTTAGCAACATGGACTAAGGACTTATCTGTAAGTATGACACCGAGACTTACAGCGCAACCATGAGAGCTATCTGGCTCTGGCTTTAGTCAAGTATGGAGTTACTTTCTACCATGCTATTAATCTTGAAAGGTTCCTTGCCGAGCTGGTTATTTTGCGGCTCCTGTCCTTGTGTGTACTGCTGCGTGTGTGTGCCACTTGGAAGGAGGGCTCTACCGCCCCTTGCCATTGCGCCCGGATTGATTAGTAACTTGTTAGCGAGGCTTTTGAAAGACTTCATAGTGAACCCCGCCGATCTACATTGGTAGTGGATCGAGAGGCTGATCACCTCGAGAAAAAGGGTAAATCACGACTCATGGTGAAAGTGTGCAACCTCTGCAGAGTGTAAAACTGATATATCAGCCGTGCTCACGGTCACGAGCGGCTTTGGACGTCTTACAGGAACTTAACTAATTTAATATTGATTTATTTGAAGTTTCTGTTGATGTTTATTCCATATTAATTATCATGTTTATATGATCATACAAATCTTGTTCCTTGGAATATTCTATTGCTGCTACTCAAATTGCTAAAATATGATTAACTAAAAGCAACCGCTGTCAACCAGTGTCATGCCTTATTTGAGCCTCATAAACCCATGTTATTCTTGTTGAGTACGACATGTACTTACGCTTGCTTTATTTTTCATATTTGGATAAAAATCCCGGTTGGGTAACAGATGACTATGAGGATTTCTTCTGAGGATTATTAGGATTGTGTTCACCAGTCAACTATTCCCTGTGGATTGGAGTTTCCGCGAGAGAGAGATATATATTCCGCTGTTATTAATGTAAAGACTCTGTGATATTATTCATTATATATTAAATCTTGTGATGGTACTATGTAATTTGTCGCTTATGTGTGTGATTGATCTCTGGGCGCACATAAGTTGGTTCATTCAATTTTATCCTTAAAATTGGGTGTGACACTAGACAAGGGAATCTTCAAAATTTCCCGACTTTTGGTCCACCACTAGTCTTTACTTTGCTGAACAAAGTGAAACACACTATTTAAAGGTGCTGAAGGGACAAAACATGGGTCGGCCGACCCATGATTTTTTGCCCCCCAAGAAAGTTGTGTTTGAATTCAAATAGATTCCCTGTCCAAAGGAGAAAGCAGCTCTGATCCTGTCATAGTGGGGTCGGCCGACCTAGCCATGGTGCGCTCAACACCACCTCTTCTCCCCCTATAAATACCCCCTGCATTGTGTGCTCAATCCCACATCCAAACCAGCTGAGTCATCTCGAGCACACAATTTCTCTTCTCCTCTCTTGTTGAGCAAGTTCTTTTTTCAAGTTTACTTGTAGTTCGCCACTCAAAATAAAAACCCAAAAATATTACTGTAGTAGTAGAAGCTTGTCTTTACTCTCAAGAACTCGTTTGTGGACTATTCCTACCCACAAGAACGATTTTGTGGAGGTAACCATACCCCACAAGGACCACTAACATTGGGACAACTAACGCGAACGCTAACGCTAACCCTTGTTATCCTAGTGTGTTCTTGTGTTGTTGCATTGCTGCAGGAAGATGAAGAATTTCTCCTCCGCGTTCAAGAAGGCCAAGGTGCCGTAGGGAGCTCCACCCGATGACCCCGCTGTTGACGGTGGACAAGCCCCTAAATTCCACACTCTAACACTAGTCAACATGCCTCGGATTCAAGGAAGAATAAGCATATCATGAACATATTATATCAATAACGAGTTCCACTTGTACTCTTAGCTTGTGAATGCAGAAAAGATCAAACAAGTCATGAAACATCAAGATATCGTGCACAACATCACGTAGAAGAGAGGAGAGCTCAAGGTGGGCCCAAGTGTGGGTCGACCGACCCCACCATGGGGCCCACCTGGCTCTGCTGACATGGCACAATCCGTGTGACCTTCCATCCAACTGAATTCCACCTTTAGATCAAAGTTGTGTTTCCAATCAATGGTGGAAGATCAAGGCACATGGATCAAGGCGTGAACTGACATGTACCAATAAATCAAGTACACAGCCATGCTCTATGACTGGGAGGATAACACCTGGCTAGGCCCACCTGTCATAGGGGGTCGGCCGACCCTACCTTGGTGCCCAGCCAGGTCGGTTGGCCTCCACCGCCTTCTTGCATGATTCCCACGTGCTGGATTCGCCAATGCCGTCCATCTTGAGGCAGTTCAAGGTCGGTTCATCTAAGGGTGGAGAGGCAAGGAGCACGCGGATCGCTGACATGGCAGTCCTTCACTCTCCCCTATAAATCGAGGCTGCCATCACCCTCTTCAAGACACACAAGATACACAAGAGACAAGAGAAGCAAGATAGTTCCACTCTTTAGTAGTAGTATTAGTCTAGTGTGGGAGTTAGAGTTGAGTCGAGCTACGCTCGGGGTCTCTAGAGTCGTCTGCTGGAGAGTCTGGTATAGCTCTTGTACCTTTCCTTCTGTAAGACTTTACTTTTATCAATATATTATCTTTGCTTTAATTTACTAAGTCTCTACTTAGTGGTTTACTATTTATTATAGTATTGTTGTGTCTTGTCTTACCTTATAGTTGACTTACACTAGATAGTGATCCTGTAAACAGCTCACGTGTGTAGTTCATCGCCTGTCATAGGGTGCTTTAGCTGTTGGTACACAACTGGAGCAGTGAGACTTAGTGTAAACATGGTGCTTAGGCTAGATCATACCTTTGAATGCCGCTTGTGGCACGGATTGTTAGTGGGTGCTAGCAGGTGGTGATAGCCCTGTCTAGTCTTAGTATCCCTCCACGTGTTTTAGGCAAGTTCTTAAAAGGTAGGCTCCCATAAGAGCATAGGTGCTTCGGGTAGAGGTTATATCCTCTATTGTCTCGCATTATCCCCTACACATCGGAAGTAAGGTAGCTATCTTAGTGTATCTCGTCCATTTGATAAGAAAATTCATAGGAGTAAAGTAAGAGCCATAGGAGTCTTATACTCACTCGTTATCCTCCCACCTAGCTATACTCTACTAGTTATCTTAGTTATCCAAAACCTTGTCGTGTCTTTCTGTCATTACCTTTTCCTCTATTTATCAATTTACCCCCCTATCACTAGTTGATACTAAGTTGCTATGGACCTAAGGATCTCTCTCTTTTATTAATTATTCCAAGCACTACTTTCGCTTGGGATAAAATAAATAACGATACCTTGAAATACTCCCGGGTGAAGTGCTACAGCGGTATATTCTGTGCGCTTGCCGAATTATCCAATAGACATAAAAAATACCCCCAAGCATTTCTGGTGCCATTATCAGAGATAGCCTAACACCCCGTCTCTGGTGATTGCGCTAATAAATGCCAACAAGCATTTCTGGCGCTGTTGCCGAGAAAAGCATCAGTCTAGGAATATTAATAAAATTGAATTCGGAGTCTATTACAAATTAGTTATCAATTAGTGTTAGGGGCTTACCCCCTGAATCAGTTTGAGGAAAGAGGCTCCGCACTATCAATCAAGGAAGCCATGGCCCAAAAGACCATCTCTGAGTTCTCTGCACCGTCGGCTGACAACATTGCCACCGGTCCGCAGCTTAACTTGGGGGATGATACCTTTGAGCTCAAGGCAGCACTTATCAACATGGTGCAAGCCAACCCATTCTGTGGGAAGCCGCATGAGGATTCTAAAGCCCATCTCCAGCACTTTTTGGAGGTGTGTGGTACCTTCACTATCAAGAATGTCTCGGCAGACGCCATCCGTCTTCGCCTGTTCCCATTCTCACTGCTTGGGAAGGCGAAGCAATGGTTCTATGCCAACAAGAATAAAGCTACCATTTGGGAGAAATGTGCAAATGCATTTCTCAAGAAATTCTTCCTGATGGGCAAAACCAGCGCTCTTTGAGGAAAGATTTCAAGCTTCCAACAGCAAGCCGATGAGACGATTCCCGAAACATGGGAACGTCTCCAGGAGTACATTCATGCCTGTCCTCATTATGGAATTGAAAAATGGCTCCTAATCCAAGGTTTCTACCATGGGCTGACTGGATTAGCCCGTAGTCACCTTGATGCTGCTGCTGGAGGAGCATTCCTGCAATACAATGTCAAGGATACTAAGGACCGCATTTAAAAGATGGTTATCAACCAAGGATGGAATGAGGAGCGTCTCCAGCCCAAGAAGAGGGGTATGCACACCGTTCATGTGGTGGACATGCTCTCAGCAAAAATGGACCTCTTGATGAAAAAGATTGAGGAAGGATCCAAAAAGGAACAAGAGGCCATTCGAACCACCGCCACCGCGCGAGCCATTGAAGCTAATCCATGGTGCGAGGTATGTGGAGGAGAAGATCACTCGGGCAACAACTGTCCTGAGACGAAGGAGGAAGTGAGCTTCATCAACAACAACAACAATGGGTATCGATCCCAGCAACAAGGAGGATGGAACTCGCGCCCCTTCTACCAATGTAATCAAGGTAATGGTTACAGCAATAATTTCAATAATTCTTATGGTAACCAACCTTCTCTTAAAGATCTTGTCTTAGGCCAATCTAAAATCAATGATACTATAAATAAGAAAATGATGGCTAATGATAAGATTCTTGAAAATCTTAATGAGAAAATGGATAGCTTTGCCACTGCTATGAAAAATCAATTGAGCTTCAATAAAATGCTAGAAACACAATTAGCTCAAATAGCAGCAGCTGCCCCATCCTTCAAACAAGGTAAGATCCTAGGGAACCTGATGAACCGGTTGAGGTGTTAGATTAATTTCTATGAGGTTCGGTAAGCCTCCGGTCAGGTCAAATCCTGGTTGCTTTCTTGACCCACCATTCATGGCCAAGAAGAGTGATCCCGGCCATCCAACCATCACCTACGAGATCGGGCCACACATCTTCAACAACGCCTTCTGCGACCTTGGATCAGGAGTTAACATCATCTCTAAGGTAATGTATGAGAATTTGCTAGGGGGACCTTTATACCCCACTTTTGTTAAATTGCAGATGGCCGATGAATCCATCCGGTTCCCTGAGGGATTGGCAAGGGATATCCTTGTCAACGTTCAAGACAAATGCATCCCCGCCGACTTCATCATCCTTGACTGGGAGCCGATGACAAAGTCCCGTCATCCTAGGAAGGCCGTTCCTCAACACTGTTAACGCCATCATCTACGTGGGATCCGGCCAAGTCCACTTCCAACTCCCAGGTAAGAGAATTAAATGTCCTTTTAGTGGTTATAAAGCTATGCAACAGGCAAGAAAGAACCTATGGAAGAACAAGCCTCAATATGCACCCCGCTGGAAGAATCAACTACCAAAGACCAAAAAGGCCGAACTGGTAAGTAAAGCCGAGGCGGTAAACAAGGCTAACTCCGCTGAGTCGCAAATATCAACCAAGAAGGAATGGCGGAAGAAAGAGGTGCGATCATCACGGTCCCCATCTCCGGGACCGATCGAAGTACCCGAAGAATGACCCCGAATGGAGAGGTCCTGCTCTACGGAACTAAAACATGGAGCCCTTACTGGTAAGGTAAATCAGTATTTATCTCATATTTAATTCCTGCATTTTCTTTATTGCATTTCATATTTAGATTTTTGCATAATTTATTACTGACAAAATAATTGACCATAGTTAAATAAAACTCAAAAAGAACTGTAGTGCTCACACCTGAGGTGGTGGGACCACCCAAGGTGGGGTCGGCCGACCCCACCATGGGGTCCACTCACCTCTAGTGGTGTTAGCCTGGTGTCCTGATCATTGTCTCAACTTTAAGCACCGTCTCACTTTGAATTTGGTCGACCACTTTTGGTCATGACCACTTTCACATGCTCCAATGAGAATCCAACATCCACTACCATCCAAATTCTGAAAAGTGGTCACTTTGACATGCATTAATGCTCCCATGGTCCATGGGAATCATTTCAAAACATGTCTCCACTTTTGTCATGCACCTTTCTTTTTCACCAAACACTAGGCAGGGGAATCTCTGAAAATTTCACCACTTTTGGTCCAACACTAGTCTGTACTTTACTGAACAAAGTGAAACACACTATTTAAAGCTGAAAAGTGGACCAAACATGGGTCTGCCGACCCATGATTAAAGTCCTTTCTTCAAAGTTGTGTTTGAATTCAAATAGATTCCCTGTCCAAAGGTGAAAGTAGCCCTATACCTGTCATAGAGGGGTTGGCCGACCTGGCCCTAGTGGCCTTGTCGCCAGCCTTTCTCCCCCTATAAAAACCCCTGCATTGTGTGCTCATTTCCACACCCAAACCAGCTGAATCATCTTGAGCACACAATCTCTCTTCTCTCTAGTTGAGCAAGTTCTTTCTCAAGTTTAGTTGTAGTTAGCCACTCAAAACAAAAACCCAAAAATATTGTAGTTGTAAAAGCTTGTCTTACTCTCATCTTTGCTCTCAACAACTTGTTTGTGGAGTACTCCCACCCACAAGAACAGTTTTGTGGAGGTATCCGTACCCCACAAGGACTACTAACATTGGGACAGCTAACACTAACGCTAACGCTAATCCTTGTTGTCCTAGTGCGTTCTTGTGTTGTCTCATTGCTGCAGGAAGATGAAGAAGTTCTCCTCTGCATTCAAGAAGGCCAAGGGTGTCGTAGGGAGTTCCTCCCGACGACCCCGCCATGACGAAGATGAAGGAAGAGAAGCTCCATCGAGACAAAGCATTGGAGTGCCTCTCGAGAGGACGCTCGATCCCTAGAGCGGCCTTATGCTGGACCAAGAAGAGTACCAAAGGTATCTCTCCATCCGACACCGCAGTTATGAACATACCGGCATCATCGACCCTGTCCTTCTGGACAGCACAGGTATGACCGCAGAATTTAATACTATTTTCAATACAGTCGGGTGGGGAAGCTTTTGGGAAGTGCAAGAACCTGGAAGTGAAAAACTCACCATGGAATTTCTATGCACTTTGCAAACCACTAATGATAACGTCTACTTTCACATGTTCAATCAAAGTATAATTTAACTTGGTGAGTTTTTAGCATGGCACTTGGCTTTGATAATAACTGTCATCTAGATCTAGTTAGTGCCACAAGAAAATTTGATAAAGCTGATTTCTGGAAAGCCATAACTGGAACTAATGACTGCTCTGATCCTAAAACTGATGAAATCCATAATCCTACTTTGCGCTTGCTCTACTACTGGATGGCCATAACCCTTTTGCCTGGCTCCAATGTGCAAATCCTGCTCAATGATGAGTTAAGACTGCTTTATGCCATGACCAAGAAAATAAAAGTTTCACCTGCTAAGATTCTAGTTCATTTTTGGCTTGGTATTTTCCATAGAAGCGAGCCTATATTCTTTACCTCTTTTATCACTTGCATTGTTGAAACAATGGAGTTGCTAAATGAAAAACACTACTTTGAATATATTGCTTCTCTTAGAGACATCGTAACTGAAGATTTCTTCACAAGTGCTCAAGTCCTAAAAAGAGATGAAAATAGTGATCTAAAAATGATTTATCCAGGCCATACAGCCGAAATCTCTCTCCCATGTGAGAGACGTCGGTTGTATGTGCTGCGCACACTAACCATAAATTGGGACCGAGAGGCAAGAAGCCAAAATGTTGTAGGGATAAGAAGGGTGACAAGGAGTATGTCACAAGCCGCTCAATTTGAGCAAGGCGGCACCTCACGAGCAGCAGGAGGAGACGACGAAGAAGGCGATGAGGCAAGTTCCATGGACATTTCAGGGTCCATGGAATGGCCTCAACAGCACACTCCAAGAGTGCGCACTCCCCGTCTGTCCGCACGGGCGAGGGGTCGTTGGAATCAAAGGTCGGAGATGGATCAACTCCTCGACGACATGGGCACAATGCAAGTTGAGCAAGATGCAACTCTGAGTTTGGCACAACAAAATGCCCAACTCATGCAAGCTATCCATGATGAAGAAGCACAGCGTTGGGCGGGATGGTTTCAATACTATCCACCGCCACAGTAAGCAGAAGCCAAGCTTGGGGGAGATCCTCCCCCACTAAGGTAAGTATCCTATCCTAGCTATTTACATTATTTTAATTTATTGTATTTTTAAAAAAATGCATAAGATAAAAATACCAAAATTATTTCCCTTATATGTTTCATAAATGTTTATCCTCCTCATGGAAATGATGAATAGTTGCTCTGTTAATATTTCTCTAATGCCTAGTTTACAACTTAGTATTTCTTTGAGTATGGATCACTTGGCTCATTTAAAATCATCATGAACCTGAAAACTTTATGGATGGTAAGAGCTATAACTAAGTATAAGTTGTTGTGAGACATGATATGGCAAAACAAGAGCTATTATAATATTGTTCTAAGCATGCATGATTACTAGAGATTTATTTCTTTAAAACAATCAAAACCTTATTGTTCCTCAAATGGTAATAAATTCCTACCATAAGCCATATATGCTACATATGTTTTAATCCCTTCCACATAAGCTATTTGCTCTGTATTGAGTGTTGTCAAGTCTTGTTGACCCTTATTGAGAGTCTTATCATGCTCCCAAGATCAAGATCACGTACACATCACATATACATGCTGCTTCTACACTGGAAGTTCACAATCACATGCCTTTCATCCCACTAAATAAATGCTCCATGTGTTAAAGTGAATAAAATATCTCTCTTAGTTAATTTGGTAGAAGAGACAAAAGGCTATGCAAAATGAAAAAGAAAAAAAGGACATGGGAAGTCCATAGAAAAGAAAAGAAAAAGAAATGAACAAGTCTAAGCTCATGAATAAAAGAAGAAAATTGATAGCCATGTCTCTAAAAATTTATTAGAGAGATACAATTTTAAATAGAGGAGCATTATAGTCCACTCTTTGCACACACTTGCGCATCTTGATCTAAGGGCAGGACACTTCTCTCTATGGATCCAAGCTTTGACTCTACAACATATGCAAAGTAAGTATGCTATATCCTTTCATTCCTACCTTGAGCTCCACAAAAGCCATGATTAGAAGTAGGATGACAATGAGAAGACAACATTTACTTTGTGCCTTGGTAAGGAATCATACACCATTTCAGCGATATGAGAGAACCATATGAGGAACATTAAGTTTTCTTTTGAAAAACATTGCTAAAACCTCCAGTATGAAACTTGAAAAGAAGGAGAAAGTTAGTGCTCTAGTCAAACTGTTCTGTCTCTCAACCACCTAAGGCAAAGGAAAAGTCATTAGCCCCGTGAAGGACTAAGGTAAAATGGATGAGTTTTTATAGCCAATTTTTCCAATCAAAAGAGAAGTATTTTGTTGTGCACATGGTATTATTGAAATATAACATTGTAGCGACTCCTGATCCACCGAAGCTAAGTTTAATTATTTGCTCGGGACGAGCAAAGGTTAAGCTTGGGGGATTGTTGGCATTTCTTAACGTCATTACAAAAGATAGACTAAAAGTCCATCCCCGGCAACGGCGCCAGAAATGCTTTGTTTACACCAAAATTTGGTAAATTTGCCCCAGAAAGGAAAGAGTTGGCCGATGGTATAGAAGCAAAGAAATACACAAAATTTTGGGCTGGGAGCCGATAGCCGATTTCGGAAGCAGACTCCGTCCAGTGGAAGGAAGGAAAATAGCCGATTGAACGGTGAATCGGTTATCGGGCGAAGGTGACAGGAGGCGTGCAGCGTCGGTATTGGTGACGTCATCCAGAGTCCGCACTGCCAAGATGCGATCACGATCGGAGTCCGTTATGAAAGGGAAGTTGGGACTCCAAGTTACCTTAGATATAGGATAGTTTGTTGGTTTCCTTATCTATTAATGAGTTGTAATTCGATTAGGACTCTAGCTACGCTCGGGGTATAAATATAAGCCCTCAGCCATTGTAAAATACAACAACAACATCAATACAACACAACTTTTGGCTCTGGCCAACAAACCCTAGAGTCAGTCGAGTCCGAAGAGTTACTTCATCCAGGCTGGGTGTCATCCGGTGGACACAGGCATGCTTGTAAGTATCATCAACCCCCTGTTAAACTATGTCTTTTTAGCGTCATCCGGTGGACGTGGAAGCATGGCGGACCAGGGTCCTTGCTAAGCTCTATTTCTTTGGCGTCATCCGGTGGACGCGGGAAGCACAGTGAGTCAAGGATGATTCACGCTGGTTTACCCGATCAATCTGTGTTAACCGTCATCTGGTGGACGAGATACAGATTAGGACGGTTTTCACGCGCGGATTAGTTATCAATTCGTGTTTGTTTGCTTGATTAATCTATTAGTTAATTTCATCTGGTAGACAGGCTATAGATTGAGATGGTTTGCATGCATGGATTAGTTATCGGCTCTAGTTAAATTTGGTAGTTTAGCTGGATTCATTAAGTTACCGA
Source organism: Eremochloa ophiuroides (assembly GCA_038502445.1). Classification (NCBI taxonomy): domain Eukaryota; kingdom Viridiplantae; phylum Streptophyta; class Magnoliopsida; order Poales; family Poaceae; genus Eremochloa; species Eremochloa ophiuroides. The sequence continues at coordinate 31,228,045 of JAHLJS010000008.1, forward strand.
TGTTGCTTATGTTTATTGTTTATTATTTAAAGCAACCATCAATTTGCCCGTCTTGATCCATATGCGTCGGTTCATATCTAATAGATCTATATGTTCAAAGAATTATGCTTGCCATCTGTTTTATATTGATAAGATAGAATGCTTTGCACCAGCCGGTTGTATTTTGGATCTAGATTAGATATGGGTCGCACTCAAGTAATAAAATAAACATTGTCTAGATTCAAAGGTTAACGGATTTAAGTTGCAACTTCATCATGACTGCCTCGATCCGCTCGATCTCCACTGTTGCAATATTATGATTTAGATCTATTAGCCGGAGAGTTGAAACATTATCTACTTTATAGGCTTGTATGTTGCCCGTATACACTAAATCGGCTGAAGTAGCCGATTTCATCTTGTTTTACATTGAGACATCTTATGATCATGTTAGCTTGCTGTGACTACATCTTTTATAGCATATTTCCGTGTAATGCAAGTATATGTCATTGAATTCATGTCTGAATCGGTTAACTTGAGTTATAATGCATGTTTCGCTACAATCGGTTCATAACATAACGGAATCGGCTTTCTAGTCGATCTCCCATTACATCGGCTCTTCGAGCCATACAGTTGGAACTACCTGGACACACTGGTTAGTTCCGCCATGTGATTACTGATTACTATCTTTTTCCTTGTCAATTGCAGGTCAAATTGACTAGCACGCTTGGGTGTTACTGACACCCTCAGACCGGGTTCGAAGCTAGCTGGATCTGCGAGAGCTTTACTGCCTCAAGGGTCGTTTCTGGCTTCGCTGGTGTGTTGGGCTTAGGGAACCACTTTTTGCGCCAACACACCTTTTGGCACGCCCGGTGGGACCATTCACCGAAGACCATGGCAAAAGGGAAGGCTGCGGCGGACGGCCCCTCCAGGGATGACGGTGTCCTCAGGGTCAGGGTCAAAGATCTCAGTGAGGAGGACGTGGCTGTATTAAACAAGATTATTGAGGAATTCGCTGATGCCTGCCTGCTTTCATTCAGCAAGCAGCGTGATGGCTCTATAGTGAAGAAGAATGCATTCCCGAGATGGATCATGGATGGCCATTCTGATAAATCTAAAGAGGAGTGCAAGGCCGACCTCAAGCAGATGCTGGAAGAAGCGACCTGGGAGGCCGCCTATTCAGCAGTTGGCCATCACCATAAATCCTTCCTGCAGACATTCTATAACATCATGAAGACTGTTCTCAAATGGCAGGATTGGGAGTCTCTGGGTCCGGTTTACTTCAACATACCCGCAGAGGATGCAGATCCAAAAGCAGCGGCAAGGACCTCCAATTCCTCACCGCAACAGCTGAGCCAGCCGAAAACGCCAGTGCAGGGTGCCACTGCGGCTGGTTCGGCTCAAAAAATAACAGCTTCTCCCGGATTATACAAAGATCATACTCCGGAGGAGCTCGCCGCTTTCATGCAGGCCACTGGACAGTCGGTGAACTCGATGAACTCATCAGCGGTGAACCTGACAGCTGGAAATACGCCGGCGGCAGACGTGGCCAACCCAACTCCTGGATACCATGAGGGGATCACATATCAAGACCTTCAGGCAGCGCCGCATCTGGGGTATGCCCAGACACCCAACAATTAGCTGCTAGAGTAGATGAGTGCCATGCTCCGTGATACGTTCGGTTTACAGCCGAAGACCGGGACTGGAATCAAGTACATGCGCCCTTACCCCGAGTGGTACGACCGAGTGACATTGCCGCCCAGGTATCGCTTACCCAACTTCTCCAAGTTCAGTGGGCAGGACGACATCACCACCATGGAACACATCAGCCGTTACCTAACCCAGCTCGGCGAAGCTTCGTATGAGGTTGCTCACAGGGTCCGGCTCTTTCCGCTATCACTGACAGGGCCGGCGTTTAGCTGGTTTGCATCTATAGAGCCTGGCTCGATTCAAGGCTGGGAAGATCTGGAGACTAAATTTCATAATTACTTCTTCTCTTGCACTGGGGAGAAAGACATCACAGATCTCACCAACATGTGCCAAAAACCGAATGAACTTGGATCGGCTTTCATCAAGCGGTTCAGGGAGACCAGGAACATGTGTTACTCTTTGAACCTGAACGACAAGCAGCTCGCCAAGATAGTGGTCAGTGGGTTGCTCCCACACGTCCAAGAGAAGCTTGTGGGCACCAACTTCAACAGCATCAGCGAAGTGATGCAAGGGTGGCCGCATTAGAACAGCAGGCCCAGAGTTTCAAAAAGGAATCAAAATACAAGCAGGCCTACGTCTGCAATTCCGACTCAGAGGATGGAGAGAATGAAGAAGTGGCTGCTGTTGAGCTCAAATGGGGGACAAAGCCCATGGCCGTACCAAAGGGTTGGAGCGCGGAAGATCAATACGACTTTGACACGCGCAAGCTGGACAAGCTCTTCGACCTGTTAGTCAGTGCAGGCCATATCACCTTCCCAGCTGATTACGTCAAGCCATCTCCTGAAGATTTGCAGGGAAAACCGTTCTGCCAGTACCACGGCCTCACCTCACACTCTACAAACAACTGCCGCAATTTCAAAGCAGCAATCCAGAATGCTATTAGGCGCGGTTTGTTGAAATTTGAGGCTCCTCCCAAGGGGAAGATGAAGATCGACAAATTCCTATTCCCGAAAGGGCAGAACATGGTCCAGATCGCGAATCTTCTGACTAAAGTAAAGGTATTAACCTCCGAACGGGCCAAGAAGAACTCCTCAGTTGATACCGATGCACAAATCATAGCTGAGGAGCTGGCACTGATCAAAGGAAGGAGGGAGCAGAATCAAAGGTAGCCGGAGCAAGGAGAATCCAGCGGCACCAAGAGCAGGAGGCCCACGCACCAGCACCTTCTGAACAAGTGGCAGCGACAGAAAGAGAAAGATCATCAGAGGCGGCTGCAGCGCGAAGAAGAGGAGTACCGCAGGTGGCTCCGCAAAGAAGAAGAGGCGCGCTATTACGAAGAAATGGCCCGCCACCAGGGAGGTGAGGAGGATCATTGGCATTGCCCATTCTTCCGACACTGCTAGAATGAAGGCTTGAGACTGCCAACGCTGCGCAACTGCCCAGAATGCAGCGATCGGTACCGAGAGTATAGGCAGTCCCAGGTCAACCGCCGGTCTGTGCATCAGAGGCTGGGGAGCCCCCACAGCCCGCGGGATCGGCGTGAAAAAAGGGACTCGCGCGATCGGCTTGATGAAGCGGTAGTTGAACGCCGACAGCCGGTTTGGCAAGAGAATCAGTGGTGCCTAGGGGATCTAACTAGGAGCCAAAGGCGCCGGGTGCAGCGGCTCAGAAACAGAGAGCTCCAAGCTGAGGGGCGTGCCAAACAGGTGTGGCGCGAGAAGCCTCCACAAAATAATGGAAAGGCTGTAGCCGACGCACAGATGGTGTTCATGCTGCCTGCAGAGTTCAGAGCCAAGAAGTATGATACCGAGTCCGACTCAGACGATTCGGGATTAGAAGACGGAGTGGCCAAGTTAGTGCTCGCACAGCAAGCTACTTTTGATAAGCCAGCCAAGAATCGACATCTGAAGGCCCTCTATCTCAAAGGTTATGTCGACGGCATGCCCATGACGAAGATGTTGGTGGACGCTGGTGCCACTGTCAATCTTAGGCCCTACACTACATTCCGCAAGCTAGGCAAGGGTCCCGATGATCTAATAGAAACTGATCTGATGCTCAAGGATTTCGGGGGCAATTCTTCCAACACTCGGGGGGCAATCAACGTCGAGCTAACAGTGGGGAAGAAGACATTGCTTACCACCTTTTTCGTGATCGACGGTAAGGTGCCTACAGCTTGCTACTCGGACGCGACTGGATTCATGCCAACTGCTGCATACCATTGACCATGCATCAGTGCCTCATTCAATGGCATGGCGATGAGGTCGAAGTGATCCCGGCCGATGACTCGGTCAGCGTGGCGACGGCGGATGCCACGTACTGGGAAGCTGGGGATCATGACTGTTTCTCTGGCAAGGCTTGGGAAGGAGGCTCCATCAAGGTCAGCGATGAGAGTCAACAGCCGATCAGGGCAATTGACTCTAAGTCTTTTTATTAAATGGAGAATCCGATCGACGGCACAGAGGGTAAGTTGGGCAAGGATTCACGTCGGCCGACAAGCTCGAAGAAGTGGATGTTGGACCCGGCGACAGACCAAGGCCGACGTTTATTGCCGCCAATTCAGACCCGGAGTTCAGGCAGGATCTGATTCAACTGTTGAAGGAGTACAAAGATTGCTTCGCCTTGGAATATTATGAGATGCCTGGATTGGACAAATCTATTGTTGAGCACAGGCTACCTATCAAGCCAGGGTTTCGGCCACACAAGCAGCCTCCACGTCGTTTTAGAGAGGATGCTCTACCCGACATTAAGGCCGAAATCACGAGGCTGTTAGAAGCCAAGTTCATTCGAGCTTGCCGATATGCCGAGTGGATATCGAACATCGTCCCCGTGTATAAGAAAAATGGTAAATTGCGAGTCTGTATTGACTTCAGGGATTTAAATAGAGCTACACCGATGGATGGCTACCCTATGCCAGTAGCCGATATGTTGGTAGACTCGGCTGCTGGGCACCAAGTTATTAGCTTCATGGATGGCAATGCTGGTTATAATCAAATTTTTATGGCTGATGAAGACATCCCGAAGACTGCCTTCAGGTGCCCTGGTGCGCTTGGTTTGTTTGAATGGGTGGTCATGACGTTTGGTTTGAAGAATGCCGGTGCAACCTATCAGAGATCTATGAATTATATATTTCACAAGTTGATCGGCAAGGTCGTTGAAATTTATATAGATGTTGTGGTGGTGAAATCCAAGAGCAATAAAGATCACCTGGCCGATTTGAGGACCACTTTGGAGTGCACAAGGCGACATGGTCTGAAGATGAATCCTAACAAGTGTGCGTTTGGCGTGTCAGCTGGCGAATTTCTGGGATTCATGGTCCACCGCAAAGGGATAGAGATCGGCAGCAAGAGTAGGAAGGCGATCGATGAACTCGTACCTCCAACCAACAAGAAGGAATTGCAGTCTTTACTTGGTAAGGTTAACTTTATCAGAAGGTTCATTGCCAACTTATCAGAGAAGGTGCTGCCGTTCTCACCATTGTTGAAGCTCAAGAATGATCAAGAGTTCAAATGGGGTGACGTGCAACAGAAGGCTTTTGACGAAATCAGAGAATACATGAAGACTCCCCCTGTCTTAGTACCGCCATGGACAGGGAAGCCTTTAAAGTTGTACGTGACGGCCGAAAGCCATACCATTGGATCGGCCCTTTTTCAAGAGTTTGAAGGGAAGGAGAGAGCAGTTTTCTACCTGAGCAGGCTGCTCCTTGACCCTGAGACAAGATGCACATCGACCGAGAAGTTGTGCTTGTGTCTGTTCTATTCATGCACCAAGTTGAGGCACTACCTGCTTGCCTCAGAGTGTGTGGTGGTGTCCAAGGAGGATGTCATCAAGCACATGCTTTTGATGCCTATTTTAAATGGTCGGATCGGCAAATGTATCCTGGCGCTTTCAGAATTTGACTTGAGGTTCGAATCGGCTAAGGCGGTCAAAGGTCAGGCGATAGCCGATTTCATTACACAGCATCACGGAGGATCGGTTAATGTAGCGGATATAGCGCCATGGACTATGTTTTTTGACGGTTCTTCGTGCAAGCAAGGTGGCGGTGCCGGAGTAGTGCTCATCTCACCGCGGGGTGTGCGTTTTGAGTATGCTTTCCAGATAGGGCCGATTGTCACAAACAATCAGGCTGAATATGAAGCCGCGTGGAAAGGTTTTCAGCTTCTGCATGAAGCAAAAGCCGATGCAGTCGAAGTATTTGGCGATTCACAATTAGTCATCAACCAATTGCTCGGCTTGTATAAATGTAAAGACGAGATACTCAGAGGCTACTATGATCAGTGCCAGGCTCTCATCAAGAAGTTCATGACGGTATCTCTCTGTCACATCCCCAGGGCCCAGAACCAGGAAGCTAATCGGCTGGCGCAGAACGCGTCGGGTTATCGGCCGATGCAGGAGATTTGTAACAGCGTGCAATCAGCTGATGACCGGAGGGGCGAGATAGTAGGTTACCTGGCAAATCCTTCACAATGGGTCAGCAGAAAGCTAAGGTATAAAGCCACCAAGTACGTGTTATTGGATGGTCAGTTGTAGTACAAGACTGTTGAAGGAGTGCTGCTCAAATGCCTGGGGGCAGATGAATCAGTAAAGCTGATGAGCGAAGTACATGATGGAGTCTGCGGTGCACATCAATCAGCTCACAAGATGAAGTGGATCATCAGGAGGACCGGTTACTATTGGCCTACGATGCTGGAAGATTGTTTCAAATATTACAAAGGGTGCCAAGAATGCCAGAAGTTTGGAAATATACAAAAGTCTCCAGCCTCTGCTATGAATCCTATAATTAAACCATGGCCGTTTAGGGGATGGGGTATTGATCTAATCGGCCAAATCTACCCACCATCGAGCAAGGGTCACAAATGGATCTTGGTGGCGACTGATTACTTCACCAAGTGGGTAGAAGCCATTCCTTTGAGGAACGCCACTTCAGCTGACGTGATCGAATTTGTGAAGGAGCATATTATTTACAGGTTCGGCATACCTCAGACGATCACAACCGATCAGGGGACAATGTTGACTTCAGAGGAGTTTATGACCTTTGCTAACGACATGGGCATCAAGATTTATAATTCATCGCCGTATTACACCCAAGCCAACGGACAAGCAGAAGCCTCCAATAAAATTTTGATCAAGGTCATCAAGAAAAAGATTGAGCAGAACCCCAGAAAATGGTATTTGCATTTGAGCGAGGCACTGTGGGCATATCGCATGGCACAGCATGGGTCGATCAAGGCTTCACCTTATGAGCTAGTCTATGGACACGCTACTGTCTTGCCATGGGAGATTCAGTCTGAGACACAGCGTGTCACGTTACAAAACAAGCTTACAGCCGGTGAATACAAAGACATTATGATGGACAGTTTAGAAGATTTGCACTATCATCGGCTTAGGGCTTTGGAATACATTGAAAAGAATAAGGTACGGGTGGCCAAGTATTACAACACCAAGGTAAAAAGCAAGAGCTTCACCGAATCAGAGCTAGTATGGAAAGTCATTCTACCTATTGGTACCAAAGATAGCCGATTCGGTAAATGGTCGCCAAACTGGGAAGGCCCGTATCGTGTGGTGGAATGCGCCCCGGGCAACGCTTACATCCTTGAAGACTTGGAAGGACAAAGACTCACCCGGGCCATCAACGGGAAGCATCTGAAGAAATACTACCCTAGCATTCCAGTTTGGGAATAATAGCCGATTCATGTGAATCTGGCTCTAATAGCCGATGCCATGCAAGCGGGTCGCCTTCAGGACAAAAATGGCCGATGTCGTAGTAACGAGTCGTCCTTAGCACAAAAATGAAATACCCTCGATGGGGCGTAACAGCCGATGCGATAAGCGTCGCCTTTAGAGCAAAAATAAAAAATATATACAGTCTTGCAAATTGGATTGTTTCGGGCATAACGAGTTCAGAAGTATCATATACATCAAAATGCCTAATACAATCTAATTTGGATTATTGACGCCGTCCCGGATTACGTCCTCGGCGTCGATGGACACGGAGAGACCGTCGGCATGAGAGGCGAAAGCGGCCATCAGCGTGCCGAATTCCTCCATGTCTTGGCCTGCCTGGATCCCCGGTTCGATGTTTTCCAGCACGATGCCGGAGTTGATCTGGGCGGCGGCCAGAGCTCCCGCGGCACCGTGACGGACGCCACTCATTGCCACCTGGCGGACGCGGTGGTGCACGTCCGCAAGCTGCTCTACTGCGTTTGCCCCCGCGCACGCAGGACGTTGGTGACGCTCGACGCAGCCGCGCACAGTTCATGCAGCTGTGCTGTCAGAGCTGCACAAACAAGGAAGGTCAGTGTTGGAAACAAGCCGTGCATACTGTCAGACAAAACGAGAGATTACCTGCCACGGTGGCCTGCGACTCCGCGAGGTTGGCCCGCGCCTCCGCCAAATCAATGTTGGCGGCAACGAGCGCGACGGCCTGGTCCTCGTTCTCCTTATCCAGCCGGCCGGCCTCTTTGGTAGCCTCGGAGTAGAGGTTGCGATACCGCACCATCTCATGGTGGAAGTGGCGGCCGTCGGCGGTGGTGTAGGAGCCGCGGGAACTCGAAGAGGACTCCGAGTTCGATTCCGCTCCGGAGGTGGTGCTGCGAGCCGGAGCGTGAGGAAGGTTCGGTTGTGGCGCCGTGCGACGCACCGAGGAACTGGCGCCGATCGGTGCACCGGAAGGAAGATGGAGCGGGAGACGTTGGCTGAAAGGGACCATCAGATCAGGCACCCAGACTTAGCCAGATTTAAAGATCGACGAAAAGGGAGAATAAGATACTTGCTATGGACTCCCCGTCCGCTAACTTGCATCATACGCCTGATTGGAGCCCTTACAGGAGCAGAGGGCCCGGCGGCGTCACCAGCGGCGGGGGTTTCCGGGGTCGCCGTCCCAGTTGCAGGAACGGCGTCACCATCCGCCGGGGCTGCCCGAGGGGATCAGCACCGGGGGCAGGGTTGTTCAGGCCAGCTAAAGAGCCAGCAATGCCGCTGATGAGAGATGGTTGGTGACTGCAGAAACGGATCAAATCAGATAGAAACAGCGAGGAGATGGTAGGCTGACGGTTGAACTTACCCCAAAGTCTGCTCGATTCGGGCGACGCTAGCCCAGATGCGGCGGATACTCCGTTCCATCTCATCGCCGTTGACGGGCTCAGAAGCCAGGCGCTTCCCATGGTTTCCATCGCCGGCCATGGTCGTAAACAAGGATTGAGAGCGGAAGCGAAGTGGATACAAGGAGGCGGCCGGGAGAGTTGGTCGGCGAGACGGATACGATGGCGTGTGATATTGCCTCAAGCCTGCCAACTATTTATAAGACAACACGGGCACCGAGGCGGTTTCTTTGGGAAGCGAGACGGCACAGCGGATTTTAGGCTGCAGTTAATCCACGTTTCTTGAATCCGGAACAGTTGCCAAATCAGGGAGACAAAACGCCGCCATCAATGGTCGCACGCCGATCGGTTTTTTGGGTCAGGCTGTTTTAGCCGACCCTATTGTGAGTACCCACAAGCCAATTCGTAGTGAATCTAGCAAAGGGGTTAATTCTAAGGGAAAGCAGAACGAAGCCGATGCTAAGAAGCAGGCCCGAAAGCCGATTCGTATGTAGAATGGATCAGGCTGAGTAATCGATTCTAAGGTGCAATGCAAGCCTGAGAGCCGATTCGCATGCAGCAAAAAGTCGTCGACATCTTTATCGGCCTAGAATGAAGGGACGTACATACAGATGCGAAGAAATAATGGCGAATAAGACCTTTGAGAAGGACACACACGGCGTCTCAAGATCCTGCATCAGCTATGCCTTGGGGGCTTGGACTCGCCGCATGCACACGTTGCACGACATCAAGCGATCCATCACGAAGACGGACAAGACGAGTGACTTTCATTGGCTCCTACATCTTTAACGATGGTATGCACAACTCTACTCTCACAGTTTCAAAGTTTATAGTTAGAAATGTTTAAAGGCAAAACTTTGAAATCCTAAGGGTAATTTCACTCTACAAATATGTGATATAAATGTTTTAGTTTGTCCATTGTTGAAATGATTAATAGATGCTCTGTTTCATGTCTCACCCGTGTCTAGTTTATAATTTTGATTTCTTTAAGGTTTGAGTTTCTTGGTCTGATACTTGTCTTGAAGTCTTGAGAACCTATGGGTTGCGTAAAGTTTGAACTTTGTCTAAAAGTGGCTGTACAATGTGAATGGAAATGGAATTTGCTATGACATTATTCTGAGAGATACTTGAAATCTGGAGAGTTTTATAAAATGATTAATAAAGATTAATTGATTTCATATTGAGCCTTGTCAAATTATTGTGACCACTAGTGAGATTATAGTCATGCTCCTAAGATCAAGATTCACGTACACGTTATAAATTAATAAAATTCCTTGATGAGTCATGGACATTCTCTCTTTGATTAAGATAATATATGAGGCTATTCTATACACTCAGAAATAAAAACGACGGACACGTGTCCGCCAGAACTGAGAAGAGAAAAATAAAAAAATGACGATCGCGTGATCGCCAAATAAAAATGAAAGATGGCCAAAGGCCCAATAGCCTTATAGTTTAGAATGATCAAAGAGGGTGGCATATGCACAGGGAAAATAAAAATACAAAAAATATTCACTTGCACTTCTTGATCTAAGTATATGACTTTTATCTCCTTAAGGTTCGGTTTTTTGACTTTGCAATATTATGTGATACAATTTATAAAAAGATAATAATAAAACTCCGGAAGAAAAGTGTTCAAGGGATAACAGATAAGCAGTTCTGTAGCTGTTCTGTTTTGCAGTTGCTTGAGGACTTAGTGAAAAGTAAAAGCCCCATGGTTGAAGAGATAGATGGATGAGTAAAGTACCATTTTATTCAATTTTAAAAGAAATCTTGGTTATAAATATGATACTCTTGAGATGTAATCGACATTGTAGCATCTTCTGATCAACAATATCTAAGAATGGATAAAACTATATATATACACATATGCATTTACTACTAATATATTTCCACATGTATTGGAGGATTATTGTTTTACAGGACTTGCATACAGAGGTGTGAAAATATGGTGAGAACATGCTTATATTTCAAGGGTTAAAGGAAGAAGACCTAGACGCACTATGGCTGCTAGTGAGTTTCTCGGCACAAGGAAGACCATCGGATCATAGTTCGAAGCATGAAGAAATCATACTCCGAACTCGGGGGCCTGTGTTTACACCAAAATTTGGTAAATTTGCCCCAGAAAGGAAAGAGTTGGCCGATGGTATAGAAGCAAAGAAATACACAAAATTTTGGACTGAGGAAGATAGCCGATTTCGGAAGCAGACTCCGTCCAGCGGAAGGAAGGAAAATAGCCGATTGAACGGTGAATCGGTTATCGGGCGAAGGTGACAGGAGGCGTGCAGCGTCGGTATTGGTGACGTCATCCCGAGTCCGCACTGCCAACATGCGATCACGATCGGAGTCTATTATGAAAGGGAAGTTGGGACTCCAAGTTACCTTAGATATAGGATAGTTTGTTGGTTTCCTTATCTATTAATGAGTTGTAATTCGATTAGGACTCTAGCTACGCTCGGGGTATAAATATAAGCCCTCAGCCATTGTAAAATACAACAACAACATCAATACAACACAACTTTTGGCTCCGGCCAACAAACCCTAGAGTCAGTCGAGTCCGGCGAGTTACTTCATCCAGGCTGGGTGTCATCCGGTGGACGCAGGCGTGCTTGTAAGTATCGTCAACCCCCTGTTAAACTGTCTTTTTAGCGTCATCCGGTGGACGTGGAAGCATGGCGGACCAGGGTCCATGCTAAGCTCTGTTTCTTTGGCGTCATCCGGTGGACGCGGGAAGCACAGTGAGTCAAGGATGATTCACGCTGGTTTACCCGATCAATCTGTGTTAACCGTCATCCGGTGGACGAGATACAGATTAGGATGGTTTTCACGCGCGGATTAGTTATCGATTTGTGTTTGTTTGCTTGATTAATCTATTAGTTAATGTCATCTGGTAGACAGGCTATAGATTGAGATGGTTTGCATGCATGGATTAGTTATCGGCTCTAGTTAAATTTGGCAGTTTAGCTGGATTCATTAAGTTACCGATGTTGCATATGTTTATTGTTTATTATTTAAAGCAATCATCAATTTGCCCGTCTTGATCCATATGCGTCGGTTTATATCTAATAGATCTATATGTTCAAAGAATTATGCTTGCCATCTGTTTTATATTGATAAGATAGAATGCTTTGCACCAGCCGGTTGTATTTTGGATCTAGATTAGATATGGGTCGCACTCAAGTAATAAAATAAACATTGTCTAGATTCAAAGGTTAACGGATTTAAGTTGCAACTTCATCATGACTGCCTCAATCCGCTCGATCTCCACTGTTGCAAGATTGTGATTTAGATCTATTAGCCGGAGAGTTGAAACATTGTCTACTTTATAGGCTTGTATGTTGCCCGTATACACTAAATCGGCTGAAGTAGCCGATTTCATCTTGTTTTACATTGAGACATCTAATGATCATGTTAGCTTGCTGTGACTATATCTTTTATAGCATATTTCCGTTTAATGCAAGTATATGTCATTGAATTCATGTCTGAATCGGTTAACTTGATTTATAATGCATGTTTCGCTACAATCGGTTCATAACATAACGGAATCGACTTTCTAGTCGATCTCCCATTACATCGGCTCTTCAAGCCATACAGTTGGAACTACCTGGACACACCGGTTAGTTCCGCCCTGTGATTACTGATTACTATCTTTTTCCTTGTCAATTGCAGGTCAAATTGACTAGCACGCTTGGGTGTTACTGACACTCTCAGACCGGGTTCAAAGCTAGCTGGATCTGCGAGAGCTTTACTGCCTCAAGGGTCGTTTCTGGCTTCGCTGGTGTGTTAGGCTTAGGGAACCACTTTTTGCGCCAACATGCTTGTTGGCATTTCTTAACGTCATTACAAAAGATAGACTAAAAGTCCATCCCCGGCAACGGCGCTAGAAATGCTTGTTGGCATTCCCAACCACCATTACTTCAGAAAGGTAATCCTTGGCCCTTAGTGGCGCCGGCCTATGTAATGCAGTCTGGTAATAGCAGTTAGAAGTGCCGGATTGGCCTTCCTAACCGTCATTACTTACGATATGCAAAACTGTGACACTGCGCCGTGGGGTGCACAAGAATTGCAATCCTTAAGTAATGGTACTTAGCTATGCCAATCGATAACTCAATAAGGAATAATATTACTCTGCAAGCGCACAGAACTATCATTGTAGCATTTCAACCCGTGAGTATTCAAGGGTGTCGTATTTATAATTTCCCGTAGGAGGGCATGATGAATTCCATCTAGCTTTTGGTATAAACATGATCACTTATTGGATGCATAGGTAGGCATAGCGTAGGCAGGGGTTAAAACATGTTTATAAGATAGTGGACACACATATCAGAGCAACCTCAAGGATTAAATATAAAATAAAGAATAAAGAATAACTGCAAGAGCAGGCATTGGTCATATACAACTATGCAACAAATAGTAATTACATCGAATTAATAAGACTAGGATCAGGACTAAATTTGGGATGATAGGGAGATCCCCGTAGCTGGTCTGCCAGCCGATAGAGACTTTACGAACTCCTACTCAATACCCGAACGTGGAGGAATGCTAGGGATGGACAGGGCTATCACCACCTGCCCACCTACCCCTCTGCCCGTGGGGTACCGACATATCCGCTGATTCCCGCATACCCGAGCACCACGCCCATGTAATTGGAAACAACTCCTAGCCCCCCGGGACCCCAACCCTTCGGATTGACAGGCTCGGCTAGGAGCAACCATGACAGCACAATGAACTATTATCCCATCCTTAGTTCTTCCTCTATTCATACTAATTTGATGAACGATGAAGAACTTTGATGAACATATCAAGAACATAACACATAGACTATGAACTAGTTTACATGTTATGATCATAATATGGACAAGACTATACTCTAATTCAGATGCATTGCTATATAAATAAGATAAGAGCTTGCTCATAGAGGAGAACCAATGTGTATTCATACCAAGATGTTCTTGATTCCTCCAAGGAGACAAGCTCTCCTTGATAGCTTTGCCTTGCTCTACTACTACTACTAAACTAGAGAACAAGTAAGAAATATGAGGTGTAGTGCTCCAAATGTTGGTGTGTGTATTGGAGGGGGTGAAGCATATCTATTTATAGTTGATCAAGGGCGGTTTGGGTGTTCTAAGTATGGTAGGAGGTGAAACCGCCATCAGGGAACCACCTTGAGCACTCTGGCTGAAAACTGGGCCCGGGAAGTGCCATCTGGGGGGCGGCCGCCCCCTGGGCGGTCGGTCCCTGGCAGGCAGCAACTGGCCACCGCCTTCGGGTGGTCGTTTGCTTCCTAGGCCTGGGCCTCCCCCGCGGTTACGGATAGATCCCGTTTGATGTTTTGATGGGCTTTTCTTTTTTATTCTTGATTTGCGCCTTTTCTGAATGCGTTTCCTGGAAGTGCGCTTTCCTTGATATTTTGAAGCATTTCCACGTGCTATCTCTGTAAGTTAGGTGCACAACAAAACTCGTGGAAAGGTTAGATAAAGCCCTATTCTCTATTTGTTTTTGTATTAAAATGATGTTATATTTATGTTGCTAAGGACCGCCACCAACTCCCCCACACTTGGTCCTTTACTCGTCCTCGAGTAAAGTGCTAAGGACAAAATGGGTTCATCTTCCTTATCAAAAGAAATCTGCATACAGGATATTCCAAGCTTCACCTGGATTTATGAACTTTAAATTGTCTACCAATTCACCTTGAGTAATTGAAAAATGGAATAGCTTGGAATCAAATCTTCTTACTCTTGTCCTTGCGTAGATGCTTGGGTTTTTGCAAGATTTTGAAAACATAAAGATAGCTTATGTTCCTTGAATGATTCTCTCAAGTCGCTCATTTTTTTTAAGTGGTTCCTCACCAAGGCATGAAAAGGTGATGCCTTCACTTTGATCATCCTACCTCTAAGAAGGCTTATTTGGAGTTTTAGGTAGGAATGAGAAATGATGAGGCACACTTACCCTGCATATGTTGTCGAGTCAAACCCCATACCGGAGCGAGTGCGCCATACTCCTAGATCAGAATGTGCATGTGTGTGAAAATTATGAAGGTGGAAACCTAATTCTAAATCTTTTTGGTACTCCATGCATCATGATTCTCCTTGGATAAAACTTTAAGAAGATATGGGCTATAAGATCTTTATATATATATTTTTTTTGAATGGGTATTTAAACCTTTTCTTTCTCGTTATTTTCTTATGCCCCTTGGCATGATCTCTTTTTTTATTCATACCATAGCCTCATATCTTTTATTGGCATATGAAAAACTTAAGGAGATATTATGATGGTAGATGAATAGAGTAAAATTTTGTAGAAGGAATGCACGGTTCTTAGGATGAGAACCGACACTTTTAGTAGATGGATGAAGTGCATGTTTTGCGCAACTCTCAAGGTGAAAATTGGCTTTATTTGGTGGGTGCAAATGAAATCTGATCTTGGGAATATGAAACATCTCTCAACAGCGGTCAGGAATTTGACCAAACTCAACACAGAATAAGCGGCATATGTAGAAGGTTTCATCAAATAGAATCATATATGGCCTTGGTAGGTATTTGTCAATCATTCAAGGAGCATGCTATTGAGTTTTTGTTTTTGTAAGATAAATCCCAAGTACTTTTGCAAGAACGAGCAAGTATCTTGTCATCCTACTATATCTCATCCGTCAATTACTTAGATCGAAATGGGGTCCCTAAACAGTGTTCATAAATCTATAGGAATTTTAGCAGGGAATAAAAAGTATGCAAACATTTCGAATGTAGGAAGACATGTTTGATGGAGTATGTAGGAAACATCATTTTAAATTTTATCTTAAAAACTTTTTAGGATGAGAGAGGGGGGAAGTTGCACAAACCGAATTTTGATTTTTTTGTTATTGTGCAATTGTCTTGGAGAGTCCTCCCCCACACTTGTTTTCTTTCCTATCTTGGTTAGTCACAATATATATATGGCGAAAAAAAGTGCTCAACATAAAAAGATAAAAATTTTATTTCATCGATAAACTCAAATAGGCACATTTACATTGATAATAAAATTTAAAAGATCATGAAGTTAAAAATGCGTGCCTAATTATTCGTGCAGCTGGTGCAGCCTAAAGATACTCACGATGCTGCTCAACACCTAGGGTTTTAGCGACTTTCCTTAGCTTTGAATTGAACTTGAAGCGGAAGCTATTGATGTCATCGCTAAGGTCCCTGATCTCTGTATTCTTGGTTTCTAAGTCTTCTTCTAAAGCCCTTAGAAGATTACGCAAGCTGGCATGTTTAGCTCAAAGGTTAGCGAGGATCTTAGAGTCGTCTTCATCTTCACTGCTTTCGTACTGCCCTGCACGACGTTTGATAGGAGGCCGAGGTAGGTGCCTCCTAATTCTAGGAAGGGTGCTAGATGATTTTGCTTTCTTGGCCGAAAATGCGGGCTTGCTAGCAGACTTATCTTCAACGCGCTTGCTAGGCCTACTACCGCTAGGTGTTTTTCTCTTGAGGCCTAGAGTGCTGGTAGGATGGGCAGCAGCGGTTTTCTTCTTGGCGCCACCTTCGGGTGCATGAGAGCGTGCTGGCAAGATCGCTAAAGACTTTTCCTTCACAACATGGGCTTCTTCCCTTGCTAAAGAACTCTCTTGATAGGGTGCTATGTCTAGGTTTGCTATGGCCTTTGGAGCGTTGATCAGCGAGAGAGCATAGCTAGACATGGTTAACACTAAAAGATGAGAGAGCTAAGCAAGCTTTGCTAGAGGGAGAAGAACAAGGTTGGTGTAAGGAAAAGAGAGACCTTTAGAAGTTTAAATAGGTGCTATCGAGGTCTTTGGCAAGGAAACAACTTGATCGTAACCAGGGACGTGATGCTGAGGTGATCAAAGTGAGGTACGAAAAAGATTGGAATGGATTGGCCTGGACAGGGGGGCGGTCGGTCCTGGGGGCGGTCGGTCCCCTGGGCCCGCCTGCCAGCCTCTGTCTTTTGGCCACGTGTTAAGCTGACTATGTAGAATCTTATCCCAGTTACGATCAGGCTTGATGCAAAGTAGATTAGTGTGATCATGTGTATGATATGACAATGGATGTGATTGAAATTTGTGAAAATTTGTTTAAGATCACACTATCATGCATTTATGAAGGAATATCCCTATGATCTCAAAGATTCATGTTTAAACATAGGGTTATTTTAGTCAAAACATAAATGCAACATTATCATCAAGCATTCATATATTTAATTTGAAATATTATTTTATATATATATATATTTTTTTTATTATTATTAATTTTATTTTATTAGAGGAATCAATTAACCATTTATTGAAAAGAAATTTTGAAATATTTAAAGTAAAAAATTATGGATAACTTACCGATTTACCTTCGGCAAGGGCTCAGCTTTTTAAGTCCGTTGAGCAGGACTTTTCTCCCTCCATTGTTTTCTTGATGATGGTGCATCCGTCTTGGGAGAGGTAGACGGCTGCGCTTGCTTGGGACTCCATACTTTGTGAGTAGTTTTGGGTGGTGTGGCAGTATTTTCAATTTTTACCTTGGGTTTCCACAACGTCTTCTTTGGTAAAGGCTTAGGGATTTCTTCCCTCTTTTTAGGAGCCATTTTGTTTTTCTGCTCCTTTATATTTTGTTTGGGAGCCGCCTTTTCTTTTGGCTCCGGCTTTTTCTTTGATTCTTTTGAGATTTTTGATATATTTTTCAAAAGCTGAGGCTGAATCTCTACCTCCTTTATGCCTTGGGGATTCGGCCCATATCGAATGCGTATCATGTTGCATTCTTCTCGACGGCGAGGCCTGAACTCGAACTTCTCTTCTTGTCCATTGATATTGAAGCGGATTTCTCCAGCTCCAACATCAATTTGTGCTCCAGCCGTGCTCAAGAATTGTAACAGAACCGACCAATTTATACGAGCACAAGTACAGCAACAGCTGTTTTTCCAGCTATCAAGCCACACTTGAGCCAATATAAACCCGGTAGTCCGTGAAATCTCGAAGGATTTCAAACTTTTATACAGCACTTACCCAAGGATCACAGAAACTTAGCAGCACACATACACATGATACATAGATTCGCACATAGTTCAATTACATCAGAGTACAAGATAGACTTTACATAAAAGTTCAGTTGCGGAAGCGAAATAGATTTACACACACTTAAGTTCATAATACAGTGCCAAGTACCGACCAGTCACAGCAACATAGATGAGATAGATACATGACCTTGCCCAAGGTCTAGTCTTCCTCTCCCGAAGGATGGAAGTAGCTCTTTTAGATAACGAAGTATTCCTCCTGCAAAATTGGGAATAAAACCCTGAGTACTCAATTGTACTCAGCTAGACTTACCCGACAGGAAGTAAATAAAAAGACTCTCAAGGATATGCAAGGCTTATTTGGTGGAGCTCAGGAGATAGCAACATTTTGCATAAAAAGCATTACTACAATAATTCCAAAACTTATAAATTTTAGATATTGTTTAGCTTCAATTTCAGTTCAGCTATTATAGCTAAGGTTTGCAGCTATACTAAGCAATCACTTGATATTATAGCAATCAATAAACCATAGCGATTTCTGATATCCACAGATATCTTCCTCATCTCACCAATAATCACGTTCAAGTTGTTAACCTCTACCTCACCAGAAGATCAGTTCAATTTCTCACTAACCAGGAGAGATGGCGATTCGAATCGATTGTACCAGCTGGCAAATATGCCAATCACAAACCCTGTCAGCCTGATCAGTGGCTTCTTGGGTCACCGTTAGATCTTTCTGAGTCATAATGTATCGCGGGCTTGGAGGGGCCCATATTCTCAGAGACAAACCCACTTCCAGGATACATCAGGTCCCTGACCTGCCATTGGTAAGATGGTGTCTCCGCACATCCTTCCTACCTCCAGAATATGTCTGCCTTATCACACCCAATTCCCGACTCAGAAAGAAATACTCGGCTTCGCGGTCGGAACGACTTATCCGGCCAGCTATGTGACGACGTCTTTCAATCTCAACCGATGTCTGGTGGCCTCAATCCTAGTCAACCGCAAGCAGCACCGAAGACGGCATGACCTCAACCAGGTCATGCGGCTCCCCGCTACCTAGCCTTGATTCTCTCATTCGACACTGTGGCATGGTGGCACATATAGTCCATCATGAGGAATCCATCCCCAACATCATCATTAGTAACCACCTATGCTCGCGAAGGACAGGAAATCCCTCAACTTCTACCGGTCTAAGCATGGCTAAGCATAAGATCGAACCCATCCCTTGTCTAGTAATCTTTCAGGATCACATATATAAAGTGGTCAAGGTATAAATGCAGCAATGGTATCAATTCAACTCCTATACGTAAGTGCACAATCATACGATTTAATAAAGACCAGTGCATTTGTAAAAAGAATAGGTGGAGGCTTAGGGATGCTCCGGGGCTTGCCTGGGATCTGACACAGAGTCAGTGTTTGTTAGATGACACTCGCTCGATGACCATCTCCCATCCAAGCACTCGATTAGTCCTTCCATCTTCGTGATTAGTGCACCACACCGTCTTGTGGTTAGTTCCATCATCATGTCCTTCACTCCACGTGTTCATCTATCGTACCTAAATGAGATGCACAATGCACATGTATGAATAAAAGGAAGTAATACAAGGCATGTTAATCTACCATCACTGAACCATAAGCTAACAATCACACCAAGCAAAGCAAGGTCAAAGCAATCATAATCCCACACATGCAGTTTATGGGCAGCAGGACAGCAAGCACAAGATTTAAACATAACTCAGGCTATACACATACAACTAGGGTGATATAATCATTTCTGGAAAGCCATTGAAATTGTCTACAACTTTTCTATTATCATCTTAAGATGATTCAATACATAAAAAGGTCAAACAACACAAAGAAGGCAGCTCTATCCAGATTTGGACCGATTCTGTCCTCACACTTCAAACAATCAAAACTAGAGATCTAGACCACCAAAAGGGATGATTCCAGACAATTTGGAAGGCCAATGAAATCTAATATAACTTATTTATTATCACCAAGAGGTGATTCAAAGCATAAATTGGTCAAACAAAACAAACATTCAGATCTGGACAGAAAACAATCCAAACCTGACAGCAGACTTCCAAAAGCCATAACTCCTAAACTATCAGGCCTATGAACATGAAATTTTAGGACAAGCTAGACATAGAAGTTGGCTACAACTTTTGTATAGAACACATTTTCATGAAACATCATTTTCATGGAGAAAACACCATAACAACAGGGACTATACATGCAGCCATTTTCAGCATATAAGCAAAACATGCTTTTCACTTAATTATCACCCAAGCACACATAGGAACGAACTATTTAGATAGCTCCAAACATCATTAAATGATCATACAACACTTAGATCAGATTAATACATGACAAGCATTACAAGAAACATACATGTATGTGTCCATTTACCTACAACCTTTTACTAATTAGTGCATAAAGGCCTATAAATTAATTATTTAAGTCATATGATAAACATCTCAAATAGACACCAAATTTTTATGATAGCTAGGTGATAACAAATAATGACCAAGGTTTAAATCTTACATGCTCAGGTTTCATAATTTAATTATTACAAAATAAACAAATCTATAATGCAATAAAGCATTGGAGAGCAAGTTAAATCCAAAACACAATAATTTATGAAACCGTATGGCCCTATTATTATTTCTTTGGCTAACACAACATTATACAAGACCAGTGCAGCACCATTTTCCATTTTTACATACATATATTATTTATAAAGCATTTAAAACTAGTTAATAGCCATCAAATACGAATCATACAGAGAATCTACAATTAAATTTGCATGTCATTTTGAGCAATACAACTCCATTTACAAAAATAACAAGCAATTCAACCATTTATTTCCTATTTAACAAGATTAATGTGAAACACCAATAAAATAGTAAACAACCTATATGTTTTATATTCTGAAGAGCCAGTACATGTTATTAGAAGACTAACAAAATTAGAACCACAATTGTTGGACTTATATTTCTCAAATTATGGCCAAAAGCAAGTTAATAAAAACTCTAAACCACTTTTAAAAAATAATTTCTACAGCACAAAGACACAAATAACATAGCACATTTACTGGATCTAACATGCAGAGAACTTAACAAGGAAACTAACAAAACTTGTTTCACAATTTTTGGAGCACCCAAACTGGAGATATAGATTTATGAAGTAATAGCAAAATCTGTGGATTTGAGTAAGAAATGGGATCCTGCGGGTCCCGCTTGTCATAGGGAGAGGGAGGCTTCTTCTTCCTTTCTTCATTTGACGGACACACCAGCAGGGGAAGAACGAAGGCCGTCGGGGAGGAGGCACGCCTGGCCTGCTCCGGCTAGCCGGCGGCCAACGGCAGAGGCCCGAGGCCGGACCTAGCCCAGCGCTAGGCGCGTCCACCGGTGCCAGAGGCTTGGCGCGGCGTGGCCTGGGATGGCCTGGCCGCGTGTACGCGCGGCAGCAATACGGCATGGCCCAGCGGCGATGGCGCTCCGGCGACTAAGGGCACGGGGAATAGGTTTTCTGGGCACGGCACGAAGAGGGGATGACGATGGTGCCGTCGATTTGGCCAGAGGATGCAAGAGCAGCAGCAGCTCGAAGCTTGGCAGGTGGCAATGGCGTCGGCTGCTCCTGCTCCCGGCCATGGGGGCAGAGGGATGAGAACGCGAGGGAGGGCGAGGGGAATGGAGTTGGGAGGGAGCAGAGGACGATAGGGAGCGCTCTGGCATCGCCTTTTTTGGGCAGGGGCGAGGACAGAGAGAGAGAGAGCAAGGTGGCAGCAATGGTGGGGGCGAGCTCTGAGCAAGGGCGCCGCGCGTCCCCCTTTGCAGCAATTCGTCGAACACGTGGCGTGCGCTGTCGGGGCTGGTTTGGGCGGTGGAAAACAGCATATTCCAGTGATATTCGGATCTCGGTGCAAGAGGCAAAGTTGTAGAACTCAGGATTCTCTACGAGTTTGATTAAGGATCCTTGGCTGGTTGACCAACAGATTAGGAGATAAACTGAGATTAATTTGGTAATGTCAGCAGATTGATTAGGATCAAGAACTGATGTCAAAACCTTGTCAAACAGAGTCGAATTACTCTCAAATTTTGATATGTTGTGCTCCAAAGAGTTTGAGACAACTTTTATTTTGGGTGCAACTCAAGTTGCTTGATAAAATTTGTAGAACACGAAACATCAATGCAATATGGGCTGATTTCGGACTTAGAATTATTTAAGTGCTGAAATCAGGATTTTACCAAACTTGATTCCACTGTTTGAGGCACTTGGAGATTGAATCATGAGTTGGTCCAAAAATAACAATTGTTGTACTCCAAAATATCTCCAACTTTCATTACAGGTCAAACTTCATACCTTGCCCACAAATAGTATTTCCACTTTGGTCAAAGTAAGATCATTAGAGAGCTCAATTTGGAGATTTAGGCCAACTGAGGTATTTTCTTGACATTTGCTCAACATGAAACTGTTAACACCAAATTTTGGGCTGGTAGCCGATAGCCGATACCGAAGGAAGATAGCCGATCTCGGAAGCAGATTCCGTCCAGCAGAAGGAAGGAGAATAGCCGATTGCACGGAGAATCGGTTATCGGGCGAAGGTGACAGAAGGCGTGCAGCGTCGGTATTGGTGACGTCATCCAAAGTCCGCGCTGCCAAGATGCGATCACGATCGGAATCCGCTATAAAAGGGAAGATGTGACTCCAAGTTACCTTAGATATAGGATAGTTTGTTAGTTTCCTTATCTATTGATGAGTTGTAATTCGACTAGGACTCTATCTATGCTCAGGGTATAAATATAAGCCCTCAGCCATTGTAAAACATACAACAACATCAATACAACACAACTTTCGGCTCCGGCCAACAAACCCTAGAGTCAGTCGAGTCCGGCGAGTTACTTCATTCAGGCTGGGTGTCATCCGGTGGACGCAGGCTTGCTTGTAAGTATCGTCAACCCCCTATTAAACTATGTCTTTTTAGCGTCATCCGGTGGACATGGAAGCATGGCGGACCAGGGTCCTTGCTAAGCTCTGTTTCTTTGGCGTCATCCGGTGGACGCGGGAAGCACAGTGAGTCAAGGATGATTCACACTGGTTTACCCGATCAATCTGTGTTAACCGTCATCCGATGGACGAGATGCAGATTAGGACGGTTTTCACGCGCGGATTAGTTATCGATTCGTGTTTGTTTGCTTGATTAATCTATTAGTTAACGACATCCGGTGGACAGACTATAGATTAAGACAGTTTGCATGCATGGATTAGTTATCGGCTCTAGTTAAATTTGGCAGTTTAGCTGGATTCATTAAGTTACCGATGTTGCTTATGTTTATTGTTTATTATTTAAAGCAATCATCAATTTGCCCGTCTTGATCCATATGCATCGGCTTATATCTAATAGATTTATATGTTCAACGAATTATGCTTGCCATTCGTTTTATATTGAATCCTTTGCACTAGCCGATTGTATTTTGGATCTAGATTAGATACGGGTCGCACTCATGTAATAAAGTAAACATTGTCTAGATTCAAAGGTTATGTCACAGAACCGACTAATTTATACGAGCACAAGTACAATGATCGTATTTTTAATCGCAATCCAGTCGCACTTGAGCCAATATAAACCCGGTAGTCCGGAAATCTCGAAGGATTTCAAACATTTCATACCCCAAGGATCATTCATACAGCAATACCCGATCACATGACACATAAGTTCGCAACCGAATTTAAACATCAGAGTACAACATAGTCTTTTACACAAATATGATAGTAGCGGAAGTTAACATAGTTTTACACCACAGAGTTCAAATACGAGTACCATCAAATGACCCTGTCACAGCATTCTTACAACATCTAAGGATAGATAATGACCCTGCCCTCGGGTCTAGTCTTCTTCGCCCGCAGGGGTGAAGCAATTCCTGCAATACGCGTAGTAGACTACACCATCTACAACAATGGGAATAAAATCCTGAGTACTCAATCGTACTCAGCTCGACTTACCCGACAGGGAGTAAATAAAAAGACTCTCAAGGATATGCAAGGCTTGTTTGGTGGAGCTCAGAGGGTAGCATCATTTTTGCATCAAAAGCATTACTACAGTAGAACCTCAACTTATTCATTTTAATTGTGATAAGCTTCGATTTCAGTTAAGCTATTTACTAAGATTGGCCACTATACTAAGCATTCACTGAATATTATAGCAATCAATAAAACCATATGATTTCCGATATCCACAGATATCAACCTCATCTCACCATAATCATTATGTTCAAGTTATTAGCCTCTACCTCACTAGAAGATCAGTTCAGTTTCTCACTAACCAGGAGAGATGGCGATTCGAATCGATTGTACCAGCTGGCAAATATGCCAATCACAAACCCTGTCAGCCGAGCCACTGGCTTCTTGGACCACCGTTAAATCTTTCTGAGACACAATATGTCGCGAGTTTGGCGGGGACCATATTCTCAGAGACCAACCCACTTCCAGGATGCATCAGGTCCCTGACCTGCCCTTGGTAAGATGGTGTCTCCGCACATACGTCCTACCTCCAGAATATGTCTGCCTAGTCGCACCAAGGCTCGGCTCAGAAGGAAATACTCGCCTTCGCGGTCAGAACGACTTATCTGGCCAGCTATGTGACGACGTCTTTCAATCTCAACTGATGTCTGGTGGCCTCAGTCCTAGTCGGCCGCAAGCAGCACCGAAGACGGCATGACCTCAACCATGTCATGCGGCTCCCCGCTACCTAGCCTTGATTCTCTCATTAGACACTGTGGCATGGTGGCACATATAGTCCATCATGTGGAATCCAACCCCATCATCATTAGTAACCACCTATGCTCACGAAGGACAGGAAATCCCTCGACTTCTACCGGTCTAAGCATGGCTAAGCATAAGATCGAACCCATCCCCTTGTCTAGTAATAACTTCAGGATCAAGTATAAGTGGACAAGGTATAAATGCAGCAGCGGTATCAAATCAACTCCTATACTTAAGTGCACAATCATACGATTTAATAAAGACCAGTGCATTTGTAAAAAGAGTAGGTGGAGACTTAGGGATGCTCCGGGGCTTGCCTTTCACAAAGTTAGTAGGTTGGTGCTCAGGGCACTCTGGAAGTTCAGCCTCTTCTTCTTGGCCTTCGGGAACATCTGGCACTTCAATCTCCGGCGGAACTCCCTCCTCCGGTGGATTGAACTGCAATAGCGTCACGCCTCCCGGCGATCCTGTATGCATGATATGCATATATAAGAACTGAGAATACACATGAAATGCAAGATAGAGATGCACAAATTAACCCATGATATGCAATCAGTTTAACAATCCACACTCATTTACTGAGTATGTGCATATTTCTTCTTTAGACAACCAACTCATACTCACCCTTCTTAAGCAAAGCATAGAATAATTTCTCGTCCCGGGTGAGAGGTCTACAACCTGCACTTAATAATCAACATGCATCAACTAACCTACCACAACCAACTTATAATTAACAAGCGCGAGCAAAATCATATAAACAAAACATTAACCTTACTTCCCTAAGCTCAAATTAGGATCAGCTTCACTATTTAAAACAGGTGACAATGCTGGAACATCACGGAAATGCATGAAAATACTTCACACCAATAGATACTTGCTTAAAAACAATTAAACAAACCCTAGCCTATAACTGGACCTACTGTTTAATGTGACCAGAAAAATCCATAAAAATTACAGTGGCTATCACACATCCAGATTAGCCTACTGACAAAATTTCAAGTCATTTGGACAAGTATAACAGTCTACACAAAAATAACAATCAATCAGCCTTTTAAGCAATGGAAAATACTTAACACAGTGAAAAGTATCAAACAACAGATTTCTCAATTTTCTTAGCTTCTTTGCAACATAACATGCTCCAGGAAAAATATTCATGACCATATCCTTAACACATTAAGCATGGTGATTTTTGCAAGATTAAAGCATAAAAAGCACATTATACTAGACACCATATAAATAACAGTGCAACACAAGCAAACATATTTTTCCTAGATTCTACTTCCCTAAACAAGATTAATGCAAGAGGAATCACATTTTTAGCACATTCCTACAATTACTTATGCATTTATCAAGTTTGCAAGCAATTAACAATTTAAATATAACTGCACAGAAAAAGTATTCCAAAAGTACATTTTATATTTTTTCTTGATAGAGCTCAGAAATACAAACATAACAAATTTGGTTCACCCCAATTGGACACTCCTAGCTCCAGATATGAATTTTGGAAGATTTTACACATTTTCTGGAAATTCATTTTATAAATCATAAAACCCAAACCCGATAGAAACTGCTACGTGCACCCGGCTCAGTGAACCAGAGGCGCACCAGAACGGCTGACTCGCGGGCCCCGGGGTCAACCCGACCCCACGCGTCAGAGAGAGAGGCAGAGCCGCCGGCGCTGACCGGCGAGAGCTCGCCGACGGCGAGGTCTCCGGTGATGCCGAGGCTACCTACCGATTCGTGGCAATGAGACGAACCCCATAGACCAACTGCCGAGGGTTGTCCCCCACCGGAGCAAGCTCGACGGCGGCAATGGCGGACGGCGGTGGTCCGGCGAGCTTGCACCGGCTGATTCCGGCCGTTGCTCGCGCGGCTAAGCACCGTTCCGAGATCCTGGAACCCTAGAGGACCTATGCGTGCGACGAATCGAACTATTGTGCACGGGAGCTCACTGACCGCGCACTCATGGCGGCACGGCGGCGAGCGGGCTCACGGCGAGCTCGGGTTCCGGCGAACCTACGGCGAGACCGACCTATCCGACGGCCTAGACTGGATCTACAGCTAACGGAGACTCCTAGACGAGCAATGGAGAGAGAAGCCGACCCCGGCATCGCCCTCGTCGCGGCGACCTGAGAGCTCGGCGGTGCTCCGGCAATGGCGCGGCGGCGAGAAAGGCCAAACCGTTATACCTTAGCTCGGCTGAGGTCGGCAACAGGTCGAGGATGAAGAGCAGAGCAAGGCGAAGCTACGGCGGAGGTGAAGCGGTCAGAGACGGCGCAGTGACGGCGGATTTCACTGCGGCGACGGCTCGGCGGCGATGGCGCTGGCGGAGGGGAAAACGGCGGGCAGAGGGGCGAGAGAGCGGGGAAGAGTGAGAGCGAGCGAGTGAGAGTGAGAGGAACGTGCTGGGAACCGGCTGGCGTGCCACTTTTGTAAAGCCGACTGGCGCGGCGGCCAACGGCGGCGTACGATGCCACCTGGCGCACGGCGTCTGATGGCGCGGCCAGCTGCTCGGCCGAATGCTGATTTGAATTGGCTTCGATTCAGTTGCAGAAAGCCGACTGAAACTCGACTTTTGATCGATCTCTAGCTCGTGATCCAGGGCGTTTCAGCGAAAACTTCACTAATATGGATTGAAGAGCTACCTGAGTAGATCATTTGGTATTAAGACACTTTACTCTAGATCGGCCTGGATTGAGAGATACAGGTCGATGAACATGGGTACACCGAAACTGAAAACCAGTTTTAGACTTAGCAAATTTTTGAAACTTCAAAACAACTCCAAATCTGCACTAATTCAACTTTTTGACCACCTTCCACCCACTTTCATGAGTTGACCCAAAAATAAAGTTTGTTGCTTATAAAATTCTACACAACTTTGATTAAGGGTGCAGTGACATGAAAAATCTCTAAAATGCCCTTCTTGTTTGGTCAAACAGAATAGCTTTTAGAGGGCTCTCTAGTCAACTATGAGCTAGAGGGGTATTTTGGGGATTTCACCAACATGAACATTGTTCCAAATGTTATCCCAAACATGTCTAAAGCATTTAGAACAGTAAACAAGCATCACATTTGCATGCTAACATATCTACCACACATAAGCATAAAGGAAACATATAGTAGATAAGAAATGCAATTTGACTTGAATAGTGATGATGCATGAAATGACATGATAGGTGCTTGATGACATGCAAATGCAAGTGTGAAAATAGTAACTAACACTAGGGTGTTACAGGTTATCGGATTTAAGTTGCAACTTCATCATGACTGCCTCGATCCGCTCGATCTCCACTGTTGCAAGATTGTGATTTAGATCTATTAGCCGGAGGGTTGAAACATTGTCTACTTTATAGGCTTGTATGTTGCTCGTATACACCGAATCAGCTAAAGTAGCCGATTTCATCTTATTTTACATTGAGACATCTTATGATCATGTTAGCTTGCTGTGACTACATCTTTTATAGCATATTTCTATCTAAAGCAAGTATATATCATTGAATTCATGTCTGAATCGGTTAACTTGAGTTATAATGCATGTTTCGCTACAATCGGTTCATAACATGACGGAATCGGCTTTCTAGTCGATCTCCCATTACATCGGCTCTTCGAGCCATACAGTTGGAACTACCTGGACATACCAGTTAGTTACGCCCTGTGATTACTGATTACGTCTTTTTCCTTGTCAATTGCAGGTCAAATTGACTGGCACGCTTGGGTGTTACTGACACTATCAGACCGGGTCCGAAGCTAGCTGGATCTGCGAGAGCTTTACTGCCTCAAGGGTCATTTCTGGCTTCGCCGGTGTGTTGGGCTTGGGGAACTACTTTTTGCGCCAACACACTTTTTGGCACGCCCGGTGGGACAATTCACTGAAGACCATGGCAAAAGGAAAGGCTGCGGCGGACGGCCCCTCCAGGGATGACGGTGTCCTCAGGGTCAGGGTCGAAGATCTCAGTGAGGAGGACGCGGCAGTGCTGAACAAGATTGTTGAAGAATTCGCTGATGCCTGCCTGCTTTCATTCAGCAAGCAGCGTGATGGCTCTGTAGTGAAGAAGAATGCATTCCCGAGATGGATCATGGATGGTCATTCTGATAAATCTGAAGAGGAGTGCAAGGCCGACCTCAAGCAGATGCTGGAAGAAGCGACCTGGGAGGCCGCCTATTCAGCAGTCGGCCATCACCATAAATCCTTCCTGCAGACATTCTATAACATCATGAAGACTGTTCTCAAACGGCAGGATTGGGAGTCTCTGGGTCCGGTTTACTTCAACATACCCGCAGAGGACGCAAATCCAAAAGCAGCGGCAGGGACCTCCAATTCCTCACCGCAAGAGCCGAGCCAGCCGAAAACGCCAGGGCAGGGTGCCACTGCGGCCGGTTCGGCTCAAAAAATAGCAGCTTCTCCCAGATTATACAAAGATCATACTCCGGAGGAGCTCGCCGCTTTCATGCAGGCCATTGGACAGTCGGTGAACTCGATGAACTCATCAGCAGTGAACCTGACAGCTGGAAATACGCCGGCGGCAGACGTGGCCAACCTAACTCCTAGATACCATGAGGGGATCACATATCAAGACCTTCAGGCAGCGCCGCATCCGGGGTACGCCCAGACACCCAACAATCAGCTGCTGGAGCAGATAAGTGCCATGCTCCGTGATACGTTCGGTTTACAGCCGAAGACCGGGACTGGAATCAAGTACAGGCGCGCTTACCCCGAGTGGTACGACCGAGTGACATTGTCGCCCAGGTATCGCTTACCCAACTTCTCCAAGTTCAGTGGGCAGGACGACATCACCACCATGGAGCACATCAGCCGTTACTTGACCCAGCTCGGCGAAGCTTCGTATGAGGTAGCTCACAGGGTCCGGCTCTTTCTGCTATCACTGACAGGGCCGGCGTTTAGCTGGTTTGCATCTATGGAGCCTGGCTCGATTCAAGGCTGGGAAGATCTGGAGACTAAATTCCATAATTACTTCTTCTCTGGCACTGGGGAGAAAGACATCACAGATCTCACCAACATGCGCCAAAAGCCGAATGAACTTGGATCGGCTTTCATCAAGCGGTTCAGGGAGACCAGGAACATGTGTTACTCTTTGAACCTGAACGACAAGCAGCTCGCCAAGATAGTGGTCAGTGGGTTGCTCCCACACGTCCAAGAGAAGCTTGTGGGCACCAACTTCAACAGCATCAGCGAGGTGATGCAGAGGATGGCCGCATTAGAACAGCAGGCCCAGAGTTTCAAGAAGGAATCAAAATACAAGCAGGCCTACGTCTGCGATTCCGACTCAGAGGATGGAGAGAATGAAGAAGTGGCTGCTGTTGAGCTCAAATGGGGAACAAAGCTCATGGCCGTACCGAAGGGTTGGAGCGCGGAAGATCAATACGACTTTGACACGCGCAAGCTGGACAAGCTCTTCGATCTATTAGTCAGTGCAGGCCACATCACCTTGCCAGCTGATTACGTCAAGCCATCTCCTGAAGATTTGCAGGGAAAACCGTTCTGCCAGTACCACGGCCTCACCTCACACTCTACAAACAATTGCCGCAATTTCAAAGCAGCAATCCAGAATGCTATTAGGCGCGGTTTGTTGAAATTTGAGGCTCCTCCCAAGGGAAAGATGAAGATCGACAAATTCCCATTCCCGAAAGGGCAGAACATGGTCCAGATCGTGAATCCTCTGACTAAAGTAATGGTATTAACCTTCGAATGGGCCAAGAAGAACTCCTCAGTTGATACCGATGCACAAATCACAGCTGAGGAGCTGGCGCTAATCAAAGGAAGGAGGGAGCAGAATCAGAGGCAGCCGGAGCAGGGAGAATCCAGTGGCACCAAGAGCAGGAGGCCCACGCACCAGCACCTTCTGAACAAGTGGCGGCGATAGAAAGAGAAAGATCATCAGAGGCGGCTGCAGCGCGAAGAAGAGGAGTACCGCAGGTGGCTCCGCGAAGAAGAAGAGGCGCGCTATCATGAAGAAATGGCCCGCCACCGGGAAGGTGAGGAGGATCTTTGGCATTGCCCATTCTTCCGACATTGTTGGAATGAAGGCCTGAGACTGCCAACGCTGCGCAACTGCCCAGAATGCAGCGATCAGTACCGAGAGTACAGGCAGTCCCAGGTCAACCGTCGGTCTGTGCATTAGAGGCTGGGGAGCCCCCACAGCCCGCGGGATCGGCGTGAAAAAAGAGACTCGCGCGATCGGCTTGATGAAGCGGTAGTTGAACGCCGACAGCCGGTTTGGCAAGAGAATCAGTGGTGCCCAGGGGATCTAACTAGGAGCCAAAGGCGCCGGGTGCAGCGGCTCAGAAACAGAGAGCTCCAATGCTGAGGGACGTGCCAAACAGGTATGGCGCGAGAAGCCTCCTCAAAATAATGGAAAGGCTGTAGCCGATGCACAGATGGTGTTCGTGCTGCCTGCAGAGTTCAGAGCCAAGAAGTATGATACCGAGACCGACTCAGACGATTCGGGATCAGAAGATGGAGTGGCCAAGTTAGTGCTTGCACAGCAAGCTACTTTTGATAAGCCAGCCAAGAATCGACATTTGAAGGCCCTCTATCTCAAAGGTTATATCGACGGCATGCCCATGACGAAGATGTTGGTGGACGGTGGTGCCACTGTCAATCTCATACCCTACACTACATTCCACAAGCTAGGCAAGGGTCCCGATGATCTAATAGAAACTGATCTGATGCTCAAGGATTTCGGGGGCAATTCTTCCAACACTCGGGGGGCAATCAACGTCGAGCTAACAGTGGGGAAGAAGACACTACTTACCACCTTTTTCATGATCAACAGTAAAGGTGCCTACAGCTTGCTGCTCGGACACGACTGGATTCATGCCAACTGCTGCGTACCATCGACCATGCATCAGTGCTTCATTCAGTGGCATGGCGATGAGGTCGAAGTGGTCCCGGCCGATGACTCGGTCAGCGTGGCGACGGCAGACGCCACATACTGGGAAGCTGGGGATCATGACTGTTTCTCTGGCAAGACTTGGGAAGGAGGCTCCATCAAGGTCAGTGATGAGAGTCAACAGTCGATCAGGGCAATCGGCTCTGAGTCTTTTTATTAAATGGAGAATCCGATCGATGGCACAGAGGGTAAGTTGGGGCAAGGATTCACGTCGGCCGACAAGCTCGAAGAAGTGGATGTTGGACCCGGCGACAGACCAAGGCCGACGTTTATTGCCGCCAATTTAGACCCAGAGTTCAGGCAGGAGCTGATTCAACTATTGAAGGAGTACAAAGATTGTTTCGCCTGGGAATATTATGAAATGCCTGGATTAGACAAATCTATTGTTGAGCACAGGTTACCTATCAAGCCAGGGTTTCGGCCACACAACCAGCCTCCATGTCGTTTTAGAGAGGATGCTCTACCCGACATTAAGGCCGAAATCACGAGGCTGTTAGAAGCCAAGTTCATTCGAGCTTGCCGATATGCCGAGTGGATATCGAACATCGTCCCTGTGTATAAGAAAAATGGTAAATTGCGAGTCTGTATTGATTTCAGGGATTTAAATAGAGCTACACCGATGGATGGCTACCCTATGCCAATAGCCGATATGTTGGTAGACTCGGCTGCTGGGCACCAAGTTATTAGCTTCATGGATGGCAATGTTGGTTATAATCAAATTTTTATGGCAGATGAAGACATCCCGAAGACCGCCTTCAGGTGCCCTGGTGCGCTTGGTTTGTTTGAATGGGTGGTCATGACGTTTGGGTTGAAGAATGCCGGTGCAACCTATCAAAGAGCTATGAATTATATATTTCACAAGTTGATCGGCAAAGTCGTTAAAATTTATATAGATGATGTGGTGGTGAAATCCAAAAGCAATAAAGATCACCTGGCCGATTTGAGGACCACTTTGGAGTGCACAAGGCGACATGGTCTGAAGATGAATCCTAACAAGTGTGCCTTTGGCGTGTCAGCTGGCGAATTTCTAGGATTCATGGTCCACCGCAAAGGGATAGAGATCGGCAGCAAGAGTAGGAAGGCGATCGATGAACTCGTACCTCCAACCAACAAGAAGGAATTGCAGTTTTTACTTGGTAAGGTTAACTTTATCAGAAGGTTCATTGCCAACTTATCAGAGAAGGTGCTGCCGTTCTCACCATTGTTGAAGCTCAAGAATGATCAAGAGTTCAAATGGGGTGACGTGCAACAAAAGGCTTTTGACGAGATCAGAGAATACATGAAGACTCCTCCTGTCTTAGTACCGCCACGGACAGGGAAGCCTTTTAAGTTGTACGTGACGGCCGAAAGCCATACCATTGGATCGGCCCTTTTTCAAGAGTTTGAAGGGAAAGAGAGAGCAGTCTTCTACCTGAGCAGGCGGCTCCTTGACCCTGAGACAAGATACACACCGACCGAGAAGTTGTGCTTGTGCCTATTCTACTCATGCACCAAGTTGAGGCACTGCTTGCTTGCCTCAGAGTGTGTGGTGGTGTCCAAGGAGGATGTCATCAAGCACATGCTTTCGATGCCTATTTTAAATGGTCGGATAGGCAAATGGATCCTGGCACTTTCAGAGTTTGACTTGAGGTTCGAATCGGCTAAGGCGGTCAAAGGTCAGGCGATAGCCGATTTCATTATACAGCATCACGGAGGATCGGTTAATGAAGCGGATATAGCGCCATGGACTATGTTTTTTGACGGTTCTTCGTGCAAGCAAGGTGGTGGCGCCGGAGTAGTGCTCATCTCACCTGTGGGGTCTGCGTTTTGAGTATGCTTTCCAGATAGGGCCGATTGTCACAAACAATCAGGCTGAATATGAAGCCGCGTGGAAAGGTTTTCAACTTCTGCATGAAGCAAAAGCCGATGCAGTTGAAGTATTTGGCGATTCACAACTAGTCATCAACCAATTGCTTGGTTTGTATGAATGTAAAGACGAGATACTCAGAGGCTACTATGATCAGTGCCAGGCTCTCATCAAGGAGTTCATGACGGTATCTCTCTGTCACATCCCCAGGGCCCAGAACCAGGAAGCTAATCGGCTAGCGCAGAACGCGTCGGGTTATCGGCCGATGCAGGAGATTTGTAACAGCGAGCAATCAGCTGATGACTGGAGGGGCGAGATAGCAGGTTACCTGGCAAATCCTTCACAACAGGTCAGCAGAAAGCTAAGATACAAAGCCACCAAGTACGTGTTGTTGGATGGTCAGTTGTATTACAAGACTGTTGAAGGAGTGCTGCTCAAATGCCTGGGGGCAGAGGAATCAGTAAAGCTGATGAGCGAAGTACATGATGGAGTCTGCGGTGCACATCAATCAGCTCACAAGATAAAGTGGATCATCAGGAGGACTGGTTACTATTGGCCTACGATGCTGGAAGATTGTTTCAAATATTATCAAGGGTGTCAAGAATGCCAAAAGTTTGGAAATATACAAAAGTCTCTAGCTTCTGCTATGAATCCTATAATTAAACCATGGCCGTTTAGGGGATGGGGTATTGATCTAATCGGCCAAATCTACCCACCATCGAGCAAGGGTCACAAATGGATCTTAGTGGCGACTGATTACTTCATCAAGTGGGTAGAAGCCATTCCTTTGAGGAACGCCACTTCGGCTGACGTGATCGAATTTGTGAAAGAGCATATTATTTACAGGTTCGGCATACCTCAGACGATCACAACCGATCAGGGGACAATGTTCACTTCAGAGGAGTTTATGACCTTTGCTGATGACATGGGCATCAAGATTTATAATTCGTCACCATACTACGCCTAAGCCAACGGACAAGCAGAAGTCTCCAATAAAATTTTGATCAAGGTCATCAAGAAAAAGATTGAGCAGAACCCCAGAAAATGGTATTTGCATTTGAGCGAGGCACTGTGGGCATATCGCATGGCACAGCATGGATCGATCAAGGCTTCACCTTATGAGCTAGTCTATGGACACGCTGCTGTCTTGCCATGGGAGATTCAATCTGAGACACGGTGTGTCACGTTGCAAAACAAGCTTACAGCCGGTGAATACAAAGACATTATGATGGACAGTTTAGAAGATTTGCACTGTCATCGGCTTAGGGCTTTGGAATACATTGAAAAGAATAAGGTACGGGTGGCCAAGTATTACAACACAAAGGTAAGGAGCAAGAGGTTCACCGAATCAGAGCTAGTATGGAAAGTTATTCTACCTATTGGTATCCAAAGATAGCCGATTCGGTAAATGATCGCCAAACTGGGAAGGCCCGTATCGCGTGGTGGAATGCGTTCCGGGTAATGCTTATATCCTTGAAGACTTGGAAGGGCAGAGACTCGCCAGAGCCATCAATGGGAAGCATCTGAAGAAATACTACCCTAGCATCCTAGTTGGGGGATAATAGCCGATTCATGTGAATCTGGCTCTAACAGCCGATGCCGTGCAGGCGGGTCGCCTTCAGGACAAAAATGGCCGATATCGTAGTAACGAGTCGCCCTTAGCAAAAAAAATATATGTATATACAGTTTTGCAAATTGGATTGTTTCGGGCATAGCAAGTTCAGAAGTATCATATATATCAGAATGCCTAATACAATCTAGTTTGGGTTATTAACGCCGTCCCGGATCACGTCCTCGACGTCGATGGACACGAAGAGACCGTCGGCATGAGGGGCGAAAGCGGCCATCAGCGTGCCAAACTCCTCCATGTCTTGGCCTGCCCAGATTCCCGGTTCGACATTCTCTAGCACGATGCCGGAGTTAATCTGGGCGGCGGTCAGAGCTCCCGCGGCACCGTGACGGACGCCGCTCATCGCCACCTGGCGAACGCGGTGGTGCACGTCCGCAAGCTGCTCCACCTACGTTTTCCCTCGTGCGTGGAGGACGTCGGTGACGTTCGCTACAGCCACGCGCATTTCGTGCAGTTGCATCGTCAGAGCTGCATAAACAAGGAAAGTCAGTGATTGGAAACGCGCCGTGCACACAGTTAGACAAAGCGAGAGATTACCCGCCACGGTGGCCTGCGACTCCGCGAGGTTGGCCCGCGCCTCCGTCAAATCAATACTGGCGACAACAAGCGCGATGGCTTGGTCCTCGTTCTCCTTATCCAGCTGGCCGGCCTCTTTGGTAGCCTCGGAGTAGAGGTTGCGATACCGCACCATCTCATGGTGGAAGTGGCGGCCGTCGGCGGCGGTGTAGGAGTCGCGGGAACTCGAAGATGATTCCGAGTTCGATTCCGCTCCGGAGGTGGTGCTGCGAGCCGGAGCGTGAGGGAGGTTTGGTTGTGGTGCTGTGCGAAGCACCGAGGAACTAGCGCCAATTGGTGCACCGGAAGGGAGATGGAGCGGGAGACGTTGGCTGAATGGGATCGTCAGATCAGGCACCCAGACTTAGTCAGCTTCAAAGATCGACGAAAAGGGAGAATAAGATACCTGCTATGGACTCCCCGTCCGCTGACTTGCATCATACGCCTGATTGGAGCCCTTACAGGAGCAGAGGGCCCGGCGGCGTCACCAGCGGCGGGGGTTTCTGGGGTCGCCGTCCCGGTTGCAGGAACGGCGTCACCATCCGCTGGGCTGCCCGAGGAAGATTAGCGCCGGGGGCAGGGTTGTTCAGGCCAGCTAAAGAGCTAGCAATGCCGCTGTCGAGAGATGGTTGGTGACTGCAGAAACGGATCAAATCAGATGGAAACAGCGAGGAGATGGTAGGCTGACGGTTGAACTTACCCCAAAGTCTGCTCGATTCGGGTGACGCTGGCCCAGATGCGGCGGATACTCCGTTCCATCTCATCGCCGTCGACGGGCTCAGACGCCGGGCGCTTCCCATGGTTTCCATCGCCGGCCATTGTCATAAACAAGGATTGAGAGCGGAAGCGAAGTGGATACAAGGAGGCGGCCGGGAGAGTTGGTCGGTGAGACGGATACGATGGCGTGTGATATTGCTTCAAGCCTGCCAACTATTTATAAGACAACACGGGCACCGAGGCGTTTTCTTTGGGAAGTGAGACGGCACGGCGGATTTTAGGTTGCAGTTAATCCACGTTTCTTGAATCCGGAACAGTTACCAAATCGGGGAGACGAAGCGCCGCCATCAATGGTCGCACATCGATCAGATTTTTTTGGGTCAGGCTGTTTAGCCGATCCTATTGTGAGTACCCACAAGCCGATTCGTGATGGATCTGGCTGAGGGGTTAGTTCCAAAGGAAAGCCGAATGGAGCCGATGCTAAGAAGCAGGCCCGAAAGCCAATTCGTATGTAGAACGGATCAGGCTGGGTAATCGATTCTAAGGTACAATGCAAGCCTGAGAGCCGATTCGTATGCAGCAAAAAGTCGTCAATATCTTTATCGGCCTGGAATGAAGGGACGTACAGATGCGAAGAAATAATGGCGAATAAGACCTTTGAATAAGACACAAACGGCATTAAACTATGTCTTCTACTAATCGGATACTATTCAACGATGGACTTGCATACAGAAGTGTGGAAATACGGTGAGAATATGCTTACATTTCAAGGATTAAAGGAAGAAGACCTAGACGCACTATGGCTGCTAGTGAGTCTCTCGGCACAAGGAAGACCATCGGATCATAGTTCGAAGCATGAAGAAATCATACTCCGAACTAGGGTGCATGTGTTAACACCAAATTTTGGGCTGGTAACCGATAGCCGATACCGAAGGAAGATAGCCGATCTCGGAAGCAGATTCCGTCCAGCAGAAGGAAGGAGAATAGCCGATTGCACGGAGAATCGGTTATCGGGCGAAGGTGACAGAAGGCGTGCAGCGTCGGTATTGGTGACGTCATCCAAAGTCCGCGCTGCCAAGATGCGATCACGATCGGAGTCCGCTATAAAAGGGAAGATGTGACTCCAAGTTACCTTAGATATAGGATAGTTTGTTAGTTTCCTTATCTATTGATGAGTTGTAATTCGACTAGGACTCTATCTACGCTCAGGGTATAAATATAAGCCCTCAGCCATTGTAAAACATACAACAACATCAATACAACACAACTTTCGGCTCCGGCCAACAAACCCTAGAGTCAGTCGAGTCCGGCGAGTTACTTCATCCAGGCTGGGTGTCAACCGGTGGACGCAGGCTTGCTTGAAAGTATCGTCAACCCCCTGTTAAACTATGTCTTTTTAGCGTCATCCGGTGGACGTGGAAGCATGGCGGACCAGGGTCCTTGCTAAGCTCTGTTTCTTTGGCGTCATCCGGTGGACGCGGGAAGCACAGTGAGTCAAGGATGATTCACGCTGGTTTACCCGATCAATCTGTGTTAACCGTCATCCGGTGGACGAGATGCAGATTAGGACGGTTTTCACGTGCGGATTAGTTATCGATTCGTGTTTGTTTGCTTGATTAATCTATTAGTTAACGTCATCCGGTGGACAGGCTATAGATTAAGACAGTTTGCATGCATGGATTAGTTATCGGCTCTAGTTAAATTTGGCAGTTTAGCTGGATTCATTAAGTTACCGATGTTGCTTATGTTTATTGTTTATTATTTAAAGCAATCATCAATTTGCCCGTCTTGATCCATATGCATCGGCTTATATCTAATAGATTTATATGTTCAACGAATTATGCTTGCCATTCGTTTTATACTGAATGCTTTGCACTAGCCGATTGTATTTTGGATCTAGATTAGATACGGGTCGCACTCAAGTAATAAAGTAAACACTATCTAGATTCAAAGGTTAACGGATTTAAGTTGCAACTTCATCATGACTGCCTCGATCCGCTCGATCTCCACTGTTGCAAGATTGTGATTTAGATCTATTAGCCGGAGGGTTGAAACATTGTCTACTTTATAGGCTTGTATGTTGCCCGTATACACCGAATCAGCTAAAGTAGCCGATTTCATCTTATTTTACATTGAGACATCTTATGATCATGTTAGCTTGCTGTGACTACATCTTTTATAGCATATTTCTGTCTAAAGCAAGTATATATCATTGAATTCATGTCTGAATCGGTTAACTTGAGTTATAATGCATGTTTCGCTACAATCGGTTCATAACATGACAGAATCGGCTTTCTAGTCGATCTCCCATTACATCAGCTCTTCAAGCCATACAGTTGGAACTACCTGGACATACCGGTTAGTTCCGCCCTATGATTACTGATTACGTCTTTTTCCTTGTCAATTGCAGGTCAAATTGACTGGCACGCTTGGGTGTTACTGACACTCTCAGACCGGGTCCGAAGCTAGCTGAATCTGCGAGAGCTTTACTGCCTCAAGGGTCGTTTCCGGCTTCGCTGGTGTGTTGGGCTTAGGGAACCACTTTTTGCGCCAACACACTTTTTGGCAACAACATCAATACAACACAACTTTTGGCTCCGGCCAACAAACCCTAGAGTCAGTCGAGTCCGGCGAGTTACTTCATCCAGGCTGGGTGTCATCCGGTGAATGCAGGCTTGCTTGTAAGTATCGTCAACCCCCTGTTAAACTATGTCTTTTTAGCGTCATCCAGTGGACGTGGAAGCATGGCGGACCAGGGTCCTTGCTAAGCTCTGTTTCTTTGACGTCATCCGGTGGACGCGGGAAGCACAGTGAGTCAAGGATGATTCACGCTGGTTTACCCGATCAATCTGTGTTAACCGTCATCCGGTGGACGAGATGCAGATTAGAACGGTTTTCACGTGCGGATTAGTTATCGATTCGTGTTTGTTTGCTTGATTAATCTATTAGTTAACGTCATCCGGTGGACAGGCTATAGATTAAGACAGTTTGCATGCATGGATTAGTTATCGGCTCTAGTTAAATTTGGCAGTTTAGCTGGATTCATTAAGTTACTGATGTTGCTTATGTTTATTGTTTATTATTTAAAGCAATCATCAATTTGCCCGTCTTGATCCATATGCATCGGCTTATATCTAATAGATTTATATGTTCAACGAATTATGCTTGCCATTCGTTTTATACTGAATGCTTTGCACTAGCCGATTGTATTTTGGATAAGATTAGATACGGGTCGCACTCAAGTAATAAAGTAAACACTGTCTAGATTCAAAGGTTAACGGATTTAAGTTGCAACTTCATCATGACTGCCTCGATCCGCTCGATCTCCACTGTTGCAAGATTGTGATTTAGATCTATTAGCCGGAGGGTTGAAACATTGTCTACTTTATAGGCTTGTATGTTGCCCGTATACACCGAATCGGCTAAAGTAGCCGATTTCATCTTATTTTACATTGAGACATCTTATGATCATGTTAGCTTGCTGTGACTACATCTTTTATAGCATATTTCTGTCTAAAGCAAGTATATATCATTGAATTCATGTCTGAATCGGTTAACTTGAGTTATAATGCATGTTTCGCTACAATCGGTTCATAACATGACAGAATCGGCTTTCTAGTCGATCTCCCATTACATCGGCTCTTCGAGCCATACAGTTGGAACTACCTGGACATACCGGTTAGTTCCGCCCTGTGATTACTGATTACGTCTTTTTCCTTGTCAATTGCAGGTCAAATTGACTGGCACGCTTGGGTGTTACTGACACTCTCAGACCGGGTCCGAAGCTAGCTGGATCTGCGAGAGCTTTACTGCCTCAAGGGTCGTTTCCGGCTTCGCTGGTGTGTTGGGCTTAGGGAACCACTTTTTGCGCCAACAGAAACCTTCATGACTTTTGTTGTAGAGTTCAACTAGAGTTGTTTGGTTAAGGTTACAAGGCTTGTTTGACTTGCATACTCATCTTTACTTAATCCATAATTCCAAACAAGTAGATGATTTGCTATTTCATATGAGTTCTTGATTCAGATATTTATGAGACCCTTCCAATATCCATGGTAGATGGACATGAATGCAAGATAGTGATCAATATCATTTATTTGAGATAACTTGGTTAGGTCCACACTCGCTGGTTAGCTCGTGACTAACACCTGGGTGTTACAAGAATGGCCTTCCGAGGATGAGTGGTGTTTCTTTGGTGAGTTCCATGTTGAGCACCACAAAATCCACCGGAACATAATACCAAATTGAGGAGTCGGCTAACTGAAGTGTCATGTTGGTAGGCTCCAAGTTGATGAAATTTAGTCTATCAAAGACTGATTTTGGCATTATGCTCACACTTGCCCCAAGATCGCATAAGGCGTGGTCAAATTGCTGGGTGCCTATAGAGCATGTGATTGTGGGGCACCCAGGGTCTTGTTTCTTCTCAGGTAGATGATTGAGTATAGCTGTGCTACACACTTCCATCAGCTTGACAATTTCTGAGGACGGTAATGGTCGCTTGTTGTTGATGATATCTTTGATGAACTTAGCGTATGATGGTATGTGCAAGACATCCATCAGCGGAATGCTGACGTGTGTCTTCTTGACCATCTCCACGAATCGAAGAAACTGTTCATCTCCGGCCTTCTTCTTTCTTCTCATCCTTGTGGGAAAAGGCAACATCGTGGTGTCCCCATAGCCCTCCGGTGTCGGCTCTTCTTCCATTGATTCTTCATGTGGTTGTGCTGAGTCAACCGGTACTTCCTCTTGCTATCTTGGTGTTTTGCCTGCTCTTTGGTTAGGATGTGGGGGATCACGAGTGGTTTTACCCCCTCTCGTGGTCACCGAATTTATATTCTCAACAGAACTAGAAATTTGAATGGCAGATTTTGCCGTAGAGGCAAGTTGGGCGATTTGAATTTCAATTCTTTTATTAAAATTTACTTGATTTGTAACAGATGAGGACAAGCTATCAAGCTTAGTATTTATAGTTTCAAACATTTTATCATTACGAGAAAGCTTGTTTGTAAGATTTTCATTTATTTTACCTTGTCCTATAATAAGATCTTTTGATGAAGGTTGGGAGGAGTTGAAATTCGAATTAAAATTGGAAGAATTACCTTGGGGGCGATTTTGGTTGTTCCACCCATTACCTGTTTGTTGATGTTGGCGAAACCCATTGTTAACATAAGAAGCTTCTTCATGGGTTTCAGGACAGTTGTTCCCCGAATGGCCAACATCTCCACAGACTTCACACGTCATGTGTGAGTCCATGGCCTGGACATTGCCGGTGGTAGGATCAGTAGCACGTCCTTCAAGTTTCTTCATTATTAATTCTATTTTTGCGGCAAGCAGATCCGTCTCCTTCACGGTGTGCATGCCTTTTTGTGTTTTGCGTCCCTCTCCCCAGCTTTGGTTGGCCACTATCTTCTCGATTAATGCCGTGGCATTCTCGATGGTGAGGGAGAGGAATGCGCCTCCAGCAGCGGCATCTATGTGCCCCTTAGACATGGCCGTGAGGCCTTCATAGAAATTTTGGAGCACAAGCCAGTCTTCCATCCCGTGGTGGGGGTAGGCCTGGATGTATTCTTGAAGCCTATCCCAAGCCTCGGGAATGGACTCAAGTGTAGTTTCCTGGAAGTTTGATATTTTTCCCCGTAGAGCATTTGTTTTGCTTATGGGAAAGAATTTAGCGAGAAACGCCGCGGAATATTTGTCCCACGTGTTGACTGCTTCCTTGCTTTGATAAAACCATTGCTTCGCCTTCCCCGAAAGGGAGAAGGGAAACAACCAGAGTTTGATGGTGTCCTGTGCGACATCTTTGATGATGACGGTCTCGCACAACTCAAGGAAATTCTCCAGGTGTGCGTTTGCGTCCTCACTTGGCAAACCACTAAACTGGTTCGCCTGCACCATCGTGAGTAGGCCAGTGCGGAGTTCAAAGTTTCCGTCCCGATACTGGCAGCGGGCCCAACAGGCACGTTGGCAATAGCGGGGGTGGAATACTCGCGGAGTGACTTGGCCATGGTGTTAGTAGCGGATGATGCGGAAGTGACCGGTTCGTCTGCCGCCTGAGTAGCAGAAGAAGAGATGGTACGAGGCCTTCTCTTCCTTAGGAGTGCCTCTGGATTTTTAATGAAGTTTTCTGGCAGATTGAAACCGCTCATACACTATCCTGTTTTCATTCCAATAAAAAGAGGATGAAAACAGCAAAGTTAGCCTGCATAAGCTATGGCTACCGATGCTTATTTTGTAATCAAAGTTTATGCCAAAGCTAGATATTTATATTTTCTTTTTGCCCTCCCCGGCAATGGCGCCAGAAATGCTTGTTGGCATTTCTTAACGTCATTACAAAAGATAGACTAAAAGTCCATCCCCGGCAACGGCGCCAGAAATGCTTGTTCGCATTTCTTAACATCATTACAAAAGATAGACTAAAAGTCCATCCCCAGCAACGGCGCTAGAAATGCTTGTTGGCATTCCCAACCACCATTACTTCAAAAAGGTAATCCTTGGCCCTTAGTGACACCGGCCTAGGTAATGCAGTCTGGTAATAGCAGTTAGAAGTGCCGGATTGGCCTTCCTAACCGTCATTACTTACGATATGCAAAACTGTGACACGGCGCCGTGGGGTGCACAAGAATTACAATCCTTAAGTAATGCTACTTAGGTATGCCGATCGATAGCTCAATCAGGCATAAGATTACTCTGCAAGCGCACAGAACTATCATTGTAGCATTTCAACCCGTGAGTATTCAAGGGTGTCGTATTTATAATTTCCCGTAGGAGGGCATGATGAATTCCATCTAGCTTTTGGTATAAACATGATCACTTATTGGATGCATAGGTAGGCACAGCATATGCAGGGGTTAAAACAAGTTTATAAGATAGTGGACACATATATCGGAGCAAGCTCAAGGATAAAATATAAAATAAAGAATAAAGAATAACTGCGAGAGCAGGCATTGGTCATATACAGCTATGCAGCGACTAGTAATTACATCGAATTAATAAGATTAGTATCAGGACTAAGTTTGGGATGATAAGGAGATCCCCGCAGCTGGTCTGCCAGCCGATAGAGACTTTACGAACTCCTACTCAATACCCGAACGTGGGGGAATGCTAGGGATGGACAGGGCTGTCACCACCTGCCCACCTACCCCTCTGCCCATGGGGTACCGACATATCCGCTGATTCCCGCATACCCGAGCACCACGCCCGTGTAATTGGAAACAACTCCTAGCCCCCCGGGACCCCAACCCTTCGGATTGACAGGCTCGGCTAGGAGCAACCATGACAGCACAACGAACTATTATCCCATCCTTAGTTCTTCCTCTATTCATACTATTTGATGAACGATGAAGAACTTTGATGAACATATCAAGAACATAACACATAGACTATAAACAAGTTTACATGGTATGATCATAATATGGACAAGACTATACTCTAATTCAGATGCATTGCTATATAAATAAGATAAGAGCTTGCTCATAGAGGAGAACCGATGTGTATTCATACCAAGATGTTCTTGATTCCTCCAAGGAGACAAGCTCTCCTTGATAGCTTTGCCTTGCTATACTACTACTAAACAAGAGAACAAGTAAGAAATGTGAGGTGTAGTGCTCCAAATGTTGGTGTGTGTATTGGAGGGGGTGAAGCATATCTATTTATAGTTGATCAAGGGCGGTTTGGGTGTTCTAAGTATGGTAAGAGGTGAAACCGCCATCAGGGAACCGCCTTGAGCATTCTGGCTGAAAACTGGGCCCGGGAAGTGCCATCTGGGGGGCGGCCTCCCCCGGGGGCGGTCGATCCTTGGCAGGTGGCAACTGGCCACCGCCTTTGGGTGGTCGGTTGCTTCTTGGGCCTGGGCCTCCCCCGCGGTTACGG
Source organism: Eremochloa ophiuroides (assembly GCA_038502445.1). NCBI lineage: Eukaryota > Viridiplantae > Streptophyta > Magnoliopsida > Poales > Poaceae > Eremochloa > Eremochloa ophiuroides. Next base: position 31,272,052 of record JAHLJS010000008.1, read on the forward strand.
ATGGATCCCGTTTGATGCTATGATGGGCTTTTCTCTTTTATTCTTGATTTGCGCCTTTTCTGAATGCGTTTCCTGGAAGTATGCTTTCCTTGATATTTTGATGCATTTTCACGTGCTATCTCTGTGAGTTAGGTGCACAACAAAACTCGTGGAAGGGTTAGATAAAGCCCTATTCTCTATTTGTTTTAGTATTAAAATGATGTTATATTTATGTTGCTAAGGACCGCCAACAGGGATCTTGTTGACGGTGGATAAGCCCCTAAATTCCACACTCTAACACTGTCAACATGCCTCGGATTCAAGGAAGAATAAGCATATCATGAACATATTTTATCAATAACGACGTCCACTTGTACTCTTAGCTTGTGAATGCAGAAAAGATCAAACAAGTCATGAAACATCAAGATATGGTGCACAACATCACGTAGAAGAGAGGAGAGCTCAAGGTGAGCCCATGTATGGGTCGACCGACATGGCACAATCCGTGTGACCTTCCATCCAACTCAATTCCACCTTTGGATCAAAGTTGTGTTTCCAATCAACGGTGGAAGATCAAGGCACATGGATCAAGGCGTGAACCGACAAGTACCAATAAATCAAGTACACAGCCATGCTCTATGACTGGTGAGGACAACACCTGGCTAGGCCCACCTGTCATAGGGGGTCGGCCGACCCCACCTTGGTGCCCAGCCAGGTCGGTTGGCCTCCACCGCCATCCTGCATGATTCCCACGTGCTAGATTCACAAGATACACAAGAGACAAGAGAAGCAAGCTAGTTCCACTCTTTAGTAGTAGTATTAGTCTAGTGTGGGAGTTAGAGTCAAGTTGAGCTATGCTCGGGGTCTTCGGAGTCGTCTGCTGGAGAGTCTGGTATAGCTCTTATACCTTTCCTGTAAGACTTTACTTTTATCAATATATTATCTTTGCTTTAATTTACTAAGTCTCTACTTAGTGGTTTACTATTTATTATAGTATTGTTGTGTCTTGTCTTACCTTATAGTTGACTTACACTAGATAGTGATCCTATAAACAGCTCATGTGTGTAGTTCATCGCCTGTCATAGGGTGCTTTAGCTGTTGGCATGCAGCTAGAGTAGTGAGACTTAGTGTAAGCTTGGTGCCTAGGCTAGATCTTACCTTTGAATGCCGCTTGTCGCATGGATTGTTAGTGGGTGCTAGTAGGTGGTGACAGCCCTGTCTAGTCTTAGTATCCCTCCACGTGTTTTAGGCAAGTTCTTAAAAGGTAGGCTCCCATAAGAGCATAGGCGCTTCGGGTAGAGGTTATATCCTCTATTGTCTCGCACTATCCCCTACACACCGGAAGTAAGGTAGCCGTCTTAGTGTATCTCGTCCATTTGATAAGACAATTCACAGGAGTAAAGTAAGAGTCATAGGAGTCTTATACTCACTCGTTGTCCTCGCACCTAGCTATACTCTACTAGTTATCTTAGTTATCCAAAACCTTGTCGTGTCTTTGTGTCATTACCCTTTCCTCTATTTATCAATTTACCCCCTATCACTAGTTGATACTAAGTTGCTATAGACCTAAGGATCTCTCTCTTTTATTAATTATTTCTAGCACTGCTTTCCCTTGGGATAAAATAAATAACGATACCTTGGAATACTCCCGGGTGAAGTGCTACAGTGGTATATTCTGTGCGCTTGCGGAATTATCCAATAGACATAAGAAATACCCCCAGGCATTTCTGGCGCCTTTATCAGAGATAGCCTAACACCCCGTCTCTGGTGATTGTACTAAGAAACGCCAACACCCGCCATGACGAAGAAGAAGGAAGGGAAGCTTCACCAAGAGAAGGCCACGTAGTGCTGGACGTGTCTCCCGAGAGAACGTTCGATCCTGAGAGCTGTCTCATGTTGAACCAACAAGAGTACCAAAGGTATCTCTCCATCCGACACCATGGGTTTGAACATACCGACATCATCGACCCTGTCCTTTTGGACAACGCAGGTATGACCGCAGAGTTTAATACTGTTTTGAATACAATTGAGTGGGGAAGCTTTTGGGAAGTGCCTGAACTAGGGAGTAAAAAGCTCACCATGGAATTTCTATGCTCGGTACAAGTCACAGATGATAATATTCACTTTCGCATGTTTAATAAAGAATATAATTTGACTTGGGGAGTTCATAGTGTGGCACTCGGATTTGATAGCACTTGTCAACTGAATTTAGTTAGCGCTACAAGAAAATTTGACAAAACTGCTTTCTGGAAAGCCATAACTGGGTCCAATGATAGCTCTGATCTTAAAACTAATGAAATTCATAATCCCACTTTGCGTTTTCTACGCTATTGGATGGCCATAACTCTTTTTCCTGTATCCAATATGCAAGTCCTTTATAATGATGAGCTAAGATTGCTTTATGCCATGACTAAGAAAATAAAAGTTTCACCTACTAAACTCTTAGTCAACTCTTGGTATAATGTGTTCCAAAGAAGAGAGCCTATTTACTTTACTTCTTTCATAACTTGCATTGCTGACACAATGGATCTCTTAAATGGAAATCATTACTTTGAATACATTGCTTCTCCTCGAGATATTATACCCGAAGATTTCTTTATAAGTTCTCAAGTCTTAAAGAGAGGTCCGAATGGTGATCTTAAAATGATTTATCCTGGCCATATAGACGAAGTTTCTCTCCCATGTGAGAGATGTCGGTTGTATGCGCTACACATACTAACCATAAATTTGGACTGAGAGACAAGACGCCAAAATGTTGCAGCGACAGGCAGGGTAACTAGAAGCATGTCACAAGCCGCCCCATTTGAGCAAGGTGGAACCTCACGAGCTGCATGGGGAAATGAAGAAGAGGGCGATGAGGCGAGTTCCATGGACATTTCAGGGTCCATGAAAAGGCCTCAAGAGCACACTCCAAGAGTGCGCACTCCCCGCCCGTCCACAAGGGCGAGGGGACGTCGGAACAAAAGGATGGAAATAGATCAACTCATCGACGACATGGGCACAATGCAAGTTGAGCAAGATGCAACACTAAACATGGCACAACATAATGCCCAATTATTGCAAGCCATGCAAGATGAAGAAGCGCAACGTTGGGCAGGATGGTTCCAACTCTATCCGCCACCACAATGAGCAAAAGCCAAGCTTGGGGGAGATCCTCTCCCCCACTAAGGTAAGTACTCTATCCCAGCTTATTGCATTATTTTAATGCTTTATCTTTACTTAAAAAAACTCCCATATGTCTCATGAATGTCTATCTTCCTCATGGAAATGATGAATAGTTGCTCTGTTCATGTTTCTTTAATACGTAGTTTACAACTTAGTATTTCTTTGAGTATGGATCACTTGGCTCATTTAAAATCATCATGAACCTGAAAACTTTGTGGGTTGCAAGTGCTAGAACTAAGTCTAAGTTGTTGTGGGATATGATATAGTGAAATAAGAGCTGCTATAATATTGTTTTAAGCATGCATAATTACTGGAGATTTATTTCTGAATAATCAAAACCTTATTGTTCCTCAATGGTAATAGATCCGTACCACGAGCCATACATGCTACACATGTCTTAGCCCTTCCACATAAGCTATTTACTTTGTAATGAGTTTTGTCAAGTCTTGTTGACCCTTATTGAGAGGCTTATCATGCTCCAAAGATCAAGATCACGTACACACCACTCATGTTTATGCTGCTTCTACACTTGAAGTACGCAACAACATGCCACTCATTTCCACCAAATAAATGCTCCATGTGTTAAAGTTATAAAATATCTCTCTTAGTCAATATGGTAGAAGAGACAAAAGGCTATGCAAAATGAAAGAAAAGAAAAAGAAAGAAGGATGGACATTTAAAAAATCCATAGAAAAAAAGAAAAGAAAATATGAGCAAGTCTAAACTCATGAATAAAAGAAATGATAGCCTATGTCTCAAAAATTTATTAGAGAGAGATACACTTTCAAATAAAGGAGCATTTTAGTCCACTATTTTCCACACACTTGCACATCTTGATCTAAGGGCATGACACTTCTCTTTTTGGATCCAAGCTTTGACTCTACAATACATGCAAAGTAAGTATGCTATATTCTCTCATTCCTACCTTAAGCTCCACATAAGCCATTTTAGAAGTACGATGAAAAGAGAAGGCAACATTTACTTTGTGCCTTGGTAAGGAATCATATACCATATGAGTGACATGAGAGAACCATACGAGGAACATTAAGTTTTCTTTTGAAAAACATTGTTAAAACCTCCAGTATGAAACTTGCAAAGAATGAGAAAATTAGTGCTCAAGTTAAACTGTTCTGTCTCTCAACCACCTAAGGCAAAGGAAAGGCCATTAGCCCCATAAAGAACTAAGGTAAAATGGATGAATTTTATAGCCAATTTTTCCATTCAAAGAGAAGTATTTTGCTGTACACATGGTATTATTAAAATATGAACATTGTATCAACTCCTGATCCACCGAGGCTACGGTTAATTATTTGCTCGGGATGAGCAAAGGTTAAGCTTGAGGGATCTGGTTGACGGTAGATAAGCCCCTAAATTCCACACTCTAACACCGTCAACATGCCTCGGATTCAAGGAAGAATAAGCATATCATGAACATATTTTTATCAATAACTAGTTCCACTTGTACTCTAAGCTTGTGATTGCAGAGAAGACCAAAAAGGCCATGAAACTTCAAGACACGGTGTACAAAATCACATGGAAGAGATTGGAGCTCAAGGTGGGCCCATGCATGGGTCGGCTGACCCATGTATGGGGCCCACAGGGCTCTGGTGATGTGGCATGATCCTCATGACACTCCACTCAGTCCATTCCAACCCTCAGATCAACTTGTGTTTCCCTTCAACGGTGGAAAATCAATGCACATGGATCAAGGATGAACCAATGCGACAAACACTCTAGAAATGATGGAGCCACTACCTATGACAGATGGGGACACCTTCTAGAAGCCCTTGGCTGGGCCCACCTGTCATAGGGGGTCGGCCGACCCTCCTGGTGCCCAACAAGGTTGGTTACCTCTCCACCGACTCCTGCATGTTTCCCACGTGATGGTTTGTCCATGGCCGTCCATCTTGAGGCGGTTTTGAGGCAGTTCATCCAAGGGAGGAGAATAGTGGAGCACACGGATCACTGATGTGGCACCTCTCCACTCTCCCCTATAAATAGAGGCTGCCATCACGCTTTACAAGACACATAAGAGACACAAGAAGCTAGAGTCCTTTACTTCTACTTAGTAGTAGTATTAGTCTAGTGTGGGAGTTAGAGTCGAGTCGAGCTACGCTCAGGGTCTCTGGAGTCGTCTGCTGGAGAGTCTGGTATAGCTCTTGTACCTTTCCTTCTGTAAGACTTTGCCTTTATCAATATATTATCTTTACTTTACTTTACTGAGTCTTTACTCAGTACTTTACTATTCTCTATAGTATTGTCGTGTCTTATCTTAGCATTATAGTTGTCTTATTCTAGATTGTGATCCTGTAACCAGTTGTTGTGTGTTGTTCATCGCCTGTCATAGGGTGCTTTAGTTGCTTTGTACACAACTAGAGTAGTGAGAATTAGTGTAAGCGTGGTGCTTATACTAAGTCTTGCCTTTGATTGCCGCTTGTTGCACGGATTGTTAGTGGGTACTAGCAGGTGGTGACAGCCCTATCTAGTCTTAGCATCCCTCCACGTGTTTTAGGCAAGTTCTTAAAAAGTAGGCTCCCATAAGAGCATAGCCGCTTCGGGTAGAGGTTATATCCTCTATTCTCTCGGACTATCCCCTTCATACAAGAAGTAAGGTAGCTGTCTAGTTAAGTCATCTATCTGTTAAGGTTAAGTTCACAGGAGTAAAGTAAGAGTCATAGGAGTCCTAAACTCACTCGTTGTCCTCCCACCTAGCTATACTCTACATTTTATCTTTAGTTATCCTAAACCTTGTCCTATCTCTGTGTCATTACCCTTTCCTCTATATATCGATTTACCCCCTTATCATTAGTTGGTTGCTAATCTGCTATAGACCTAAGGATCTCTCTTTTATTAACATTCCTAGCACCGCTTTCCCTTGGGATAAAATAAATAACGATACCTTGGAATACTCCCGGGTGAAGTACTACAGCGGTATATTCTGTGCGCTTGCGGAATTATCCAAAAGACATAAGAAATACTCTCAGGCATTTCTGGTGCCGTTATCAGAGATAGCTTAACACTCTATCTCTGGTGATTGTGCTAAGAAACACCAACACTCATGAGGATGCTAATGCACACCTCCAACACTTCTTGGAGATATGTAGTACCTTTACCTTTAAAGGAGTAACCCCAGATGCAATTCGTTTGCGACTCTTTCCTTTCTCCTTGTTAGGAAAAGCCAAGCAATGGTTCTATGCGAACTGAAATGATGTGGACACATGGGAAAAGTGTTCCAACTCTTTCCTAGTAAAATTCTTCCCTCTAGGCAAGACCAATGCTCTTCGCAATAAGATCTCTAGTTTCCAGCAACAACCCGATGAATCAATTCCTGAGGCTTGGGAACGAATGCAAGAGTATGTCACTGCCTGTCCACACCATGGTATGGAAGATTGGCTTTTGATCCAAAACTTCTACCATGGATTAACCCCTCTTGATAGAAGCCATTTAGATGCTGCCGCAGGTGCAGCATTCTTTTCTCTTAACGTTACAGATGCAAAGGCTTTGATCGAGAAGATGGTGTCCAATCAAGGATGGAACGTGTGACAGAACCTGCTAAGCTATATGGCCCACAAGCACCTGTCGTCGTCCCAAAGACCTCTGACAGCCGTGCAGGTGACCCGTATAACCTAAAAGGGTCTGCCGGGTTTACAAGTAAACCCGTTTCCTCCGAACAGGATCTTAATTGCGAAGAGATTGCAGAGTACAACATTTCATACAAATTATACAACTCGGAGCACAAGAGCGGAAGACTTAAAATATTACATAGGATTACAAACCAGTGTTCTTAATTATACATAAGTACGATTATTACAAACCAAAATATGAGTAGTGGCAGTAGGTAAGTAGCTTATACAACACTTATATTACATAACATCCCTGCCCCAGGGATCAAATACTCACTCACTATCACTATCCTCCTCGACCACTTCCTCGAACACCGTCATATAGCAAGGCCCAACGCAGACCTTGGGTTGCTGATTGCCTGCAACATGGGGTTAACAAACCCTGGGTACAAGGGGTACTCCGCAAGACTTACTCGACTAAAAATTGGGGAGAAGACTCAGGAATGCAGGCTGAGGGGAATCAAGGAGAGGCTTTAGCAAGAATCAAAGAGTTTTGCAGAAAAGCTCTCTAAATCAGCTTAACATTTAATCTCAAAGCTACATTGATTCATTGTGTTGTCTCGTCATCGACTCCCTTTCCCACATTTACCTAGTTCCAAACCACCCTTCGCTGTAAGTCAGTGGATCAAGTCTCCATTGACCGAGGAGCAACGACGATTCGAATCGATTAAGTACCCAGCTGGGGATCCCTATCCACACTGCATATGTAGCACCTAAGCTTGCATATGCCAACCCCGCCTACCACGGCTTTTCCAAAACTTAAACCGGTCCTACGCCACCCAAGAGCACAGTACTCCTCTCCTCTCCAGGCATGCCGGCCACGAGGGTACACGCTACTCTCGCCATCTCTCCACTCCCAGTGCGTGGTTGTCGGTTCAAGAAGAGGAGCGACCGGAGTCAGAGGCTTTCCGTAGTATGTGGCTAGTTGCAAAGTCTCGATCCATCAGGCCGACAACGAATGGTCCCTAATGGATTCCATTTCGTTTCCTTAATAGACAGTTAGAGACACTACATTGAGATTCATTTCTCAATGCAAGTCTACTACCCTGTCAAATAACTACAATAGTACATAATTGTATACCCCAATCATACAAAATATCTTTTTATAAAATCTTAATTATTAAGCATGGCTAAGCATTTTATAATCATTTGCTTTTAAATCAGGTTTCAAGGATATTATATCAAGGCAGGTAAATGCAACAAGTAGGTGACAATCAATTCCTATCAACCTAATGCAGTAGATTAACTCAAGTGATAAAGATTTATAAATACAAGAAAAGGGTTAAATGCACCGGGGCTTGCCTTGTTGCACGGCGAGGGACGGATCAGGGTTAGAACCGTAAATGTCAAAACCACCGACAATTCCTGGGGTTTCGTCAGCGGCGACTTGCTCGACTTTCACTTCCTCGCCTTTGGTCACTATACGTGATAATGATGCATGCTTAATGATGGTGCAAATATTATGATTAACAATAAACAAGTATTAAATTAATAACCTTGAGTACAACTTTCCTTCACGGTAAAGTTGTAATCAAGATCTCACCTAACAGTATTATTGTTGCATAATTAATTCATTAATTATTTTTAACAGTCATAGAAAGCCGCAATTAACATGACCTTCAACACTAAGAAAAGTGCTTAGGATCAATTAGGGTTTCTGATCCTAAGTCATCACACAATGCCAAAATAACACAAAAATCCTAAAGTGATTAACATTAAATATCATTTTTATTTATTTATTTAATTAGGAATAAATCACAAATAATAAAACTTTATCCAACTGAGCTACAAATTTTTGTGGAGGTAGCTCACTGGTCAAAATAGCTACCCAATTAATTTCGTAATTTTTGGATTTATATTTTGAGCTATAAAAATCATAGAAATGCTATTTATTAATTAAAATATGCATTTTTATAGTCTACATAAATTGCTCAAAATACAAATTTCATATTTTTCATAAATTCTACATTACTCAAAGAGACTCTACAATTTATTTCAGAATTTTTGGAGCTACAAATTAATTCATTCAAAATTAGCAAAATTGGTAACTATTCATTCTTTTTCTAAAATTGAAAAGACCAATTACATGGTGTACTGGGCGGCTCGGCCAGGCCCAGCAGAGCCTACTCGGGCTTCACCTTTCCTCTGCTCGAACAGAGCAGAACGAGCAGAGCTCGAACGCGCGGGGCGGCTGCCCGCCGTGGGGCTCGCCGGCGGCGGCAACTCCGGCGAGGGCAAAGCCCTAGGAACGACCCCAGCAAGTACCCGTACCATTCTACTCAGTTTAGACGAACTCCAGAGCACCAGCAGAATCTAACAGGCGGCCATGGCGGCCCGGTCTGCTCAGCGACGGCGGCTTGCCGCGTTCCGGCCAGCCGGAAGCTTCCCCGACCAAACCAACTACATCTACGGCATAGAGGTGCTCACCAAAGTGTGATGCCCGCGCTGGTTCGATGGAAAGGGGTTCGGAGTAGAGAGCTTGGCGGCAACCGTGACCTCAGCGGCAAACTCCGGCGGCAAAGCTTCCGTTCCGGTGATCCCTAAGCATCAAACAAGAAATAGCCTAAAGCATGAACTTCAGAGCGACGAGGCAGGCTCGAAACAAGTAACGCATGGGCGCGAAGCTCACTGGTTCGAGCTGGGCACGTCAAGGTGGAGCTCGGCGGTGCTGCGGCCGGCAACGAAGAAGAAGCAGCCGCGCCGGCGAACCCGACCACGAGAGGATGCAAGAACCAACTCAAGCGAACGGCAAGGAGGTGGCGAACCTAACTACAAGATGGAGACAGTGGAGGCCGAGTGACGACGATGATTTTTGACGACAACAGAGACGACGGGCGGAGAGCAGAGGAGAGGGAAAAGAAGAACGGCGACGTCGTCTTTGTGTTTAGAAGAGGAAAGGATGAACTCCGAGGCCGCCACGTCGATGAAGAGCGTTGCCACGTCCCAGGCCACATGTCCGCAGGTGCCGCGGCGGTGGAGGGCGGCGACGACCGAAGCAGGCAGGCAGCTCGGTGGCGATGCCCTGTTTCTCCGATTACTGTAGAAGGATTTATCCCTGATTTCGGTTTTTTGCAAAATTACTTTGGTTTTTATGTAGGAAGTCAAAAATATCCCTAGAATAAAAGATGTGGGGAATTAAATTCTGAACAACTTTCATATTTTAAGTATTTTCAGATTTCAAATAGTTTTGAAATTATAGAAAAGGGGGTAAATGGCCCTTTTTCAATTCAGTTTAAATCTCCAATTTTTATTGAACAAGTTCAAAATCTGTGAACATCAAAGTTGTTCAACTCAGGGAGCTTTACAACTTTTGTTTAAAGACCATCTTCAGATTCCATATAATTTTTGAATTAAAGTTTTGAATTCAAATTTGAATATAGTAATTCAAGTTTAATTTGAATTTCTAACTGGAAACTTGAAAAACTTAGAATACCAAAGTTGCTCCAAATAATAAGAGCTACAACTTTGCTTTTGGGACCAAGGTGGGTTTTAGCCTAATTTAGGGTTTTAAAATTAACCCAGAAATTTAATTTCACTCTAGCCCTAAACACAAGCCATGAATATAATTCAAACTTGTTTTAGCTGATGCAGATCAAGATTGATAAAAATTTATACATGTTATGCAATGCTCATGATGACATACTCAGTTTTAAGTGTGACGTAACACAGGAGTGTTACAGAACGAGGAACGTCTGCAACTGCGCAAACAAGGTATGCATTCTTTAAAGGAAGGTAACATGATTGCAGCTAAGGTGGACCTACTGGCCAAAAGGCTAGAAAATTGCGAGAGGATGCATACACCTGAGACCGTGCAAGCCATGGAGACTCACATGACGTGTGAAGTCTGTGGAGAAGTTGGCCATTCTAGACTCCATTGTCCTAAGACACATGAAGACCTCAACTTCATCAGTAATGATAACAGTTTTCGTTCTTCAAATCAAGGATGGACTCAGCGCTCCAATTCTCAAGGTAACACTTTCAATTCTTCGCAACGTCCAAACAACCAAAGTAATAATTATCCTTCTCTTAAAGATCTTGTCTATGGTCAAGGTAGAATGACTGATAGTATAAACAAGAAGCTCTATACTAATGATAGGATGCTAGATAGCATAAATGCTAAATTGGATGAATTCTCTTCTGCAATTAAGAATCAACTTAGTTTCAATAAGATGCTTGAAACCCAATTAGCACAACTAGAAGCTGCAATTCCATCTTTTGAAAAAGATAGAATACTAGGAAAGCCTGAAACAAACATGGAATCTGCTAATCTTGGTACTATTAGTTATCATGGCTATGAACTAGATGGATGGAATTTAACAACTAAAAAGGGAGATCCTGGAACCCCTATCATATCTTTTTCTATTCAATCTCAAATGTTCCATAATGCTATATGTGATCTAGGATCTAGCATTAACATCATGTCTAAATAACATTATGAAAAGTTATTTTACACTGAGCTAGTACCAACTTCTGCGTATGTGCCATTAGTTGATCAAACAACTTGCTACATAGAAGGAGTACTTTGTGATGTTTTGGTAAAAGTAAGAAACAACTTTGTGCCTGCTGATTTCATGATTTTATACATGGTTAATAGTGACAACTTACCCTCATTCTTGGCCGACCTTTCTTGAATACTGTGAATGCATGTATATTTGTTGCTAGTGGTAGCATGGATTTCTATATAAATGGGAAGAAAGAGAGATTCGTTTTCTCTTGTGCACCGCACCATGCAACTAACATGCAGAGAAATAAGAGTCGATTCATGATGAGGAGGAAACCAAGATTCAGGAGAATCCAGAAGGATAGAGATGAGGTTAAGAAAGAACTATCATCTATAGCCTCTACACCAGATCCCACTATCGTCAACGAAGGATAAGATGAGAAGAAGAAATCGATCAAGGAAGAACCTCCTTCTGAGGAAGGACAACTGTGGGAGTAACTATTCTATCTCTCTCTTTAATTACTGCATTTCCATATTTTCCCTTCTTCATGCATTAAATCAGTAAATTGTTAAAACCATGTTTAATTTTATGTCTTGCATTTAGTTAGGATCATACTAATAATAATAAAAGAGAGATGATATAAAAATCAATTTGGTTTATCATAGTAGCAATAAATAAAAGGCAAAGTCTAGTGATCATAATAAATAAGAAGCAAAAGAGGAAATAACCCGACCAAGAAGAAACTCCGACCCTGGAAAAGAAGCTAGCTTGGGGCATCCGTCATCCTCGCCAAGGTATGATCTCTATCCCCAGTACTTTTCTTATTTGCTGTGAGTTATAACATGAAAAGTAGTCCTAAATTTTTGCCTTGAAAATATCCACGAAAAGAAAAAACGAACATAATATCTCTTTGTTGAAAATGATGAACAATTGCTCTGTGATGATTTGCAAAATCTTGTTATACAACCCCTTACTATGAACGTTTTGAGTGTGATATCTGAAAATTTGTCTTAAGTCAAACACTAATGCGAGTTGCACATGCTAATAACCTAAGTTATGCCCTTGTAAGATTGAAGTTAGTATAAGTAGATCTTTTACCTTGCCTAAGGAATGAGTGAGAACCAACTAGAGTTTTTGATTTATAAAATTCAAATTCTTGCTCATGGTCCCTTTATGGAGTTAATTACCTACCATCATGCTATACATCCACAAACAACTGAAACCACCAAAAGAAAAAGTTCTTGTCTGTTTTGAGCCTGCTTAGACCTTATTTGATCTTGGTAGAGAAACTAGTCATATTCTTTGATCAAGATCACGTACACATTCCACCTGTGTATTACTTCTACACTGGAAGTATACATCTATGCTCCATACGCCAATTGAGACAAACAACCACAATCAAGCTTTGTCCTTTTGATAGATGGGGAGTATAGGTTACTGAAAGAAAAAAAGAGAGAGAAAGCAAGTGCTCATGGAAAACAAAAGGAGGACAAAAGTCCCATGGGCAGGTGCCCATATATCTATGCTTTATTTAAAAAAACTATGTATTCAGTAACCTTGCTCTCCCCTGTCTGAGGCAAAGAAAGAAGTCTCAAGGAGCCCACCAAATAATTTACACCTGGACTTCTTGATCATCTTATATGATTTGTTGCTCCCTGTGATCTAAGAGTCTAATCTTGCAATATATTCAAGTCCAAGTATGCTTTTGCTCCAATCCTATAAACCCCACATAAGCTTTAGGATAGACATGAAAAGCTCTCTTGAGCTGTTGTGAGGTCCATCACACTAAGGAGTGGTTGAGAGTACCATTAAGGGAACCCAAGCAAGATTTTTTTCTTTTCAAAAAGATAAAAACTCTCTAGTGAATAGTCTGACTCTACTAAAGCAAAGGATAAAAGAATTTGCGTACCTACTCTATCTTGTTTTTGCATAACCCAAGGTGAAAAAGCTAAAAGCCCCATATAGTTAAGACACGGGATGAATTTCTGAACCATGCTCAGTACTAGAATAGTGTTGGTTTGTATATAAGATCTTTGTGAATTGTTACATTGAAGCAGTTCCTGATCCAACATTGACATGTTAAAACCACATCTTTGCTTGAGGACAAGCAAAAGGTTAGCTTGGGGGAGGTTGTTGACGGTCGCTAACACCTTATTTTACCGTCAACATTCCGCCCATAATCACGGTAAAACCACATGAAAAGCAAAGAACTTACTTTGAAACTCACCCAGTTCCACATGTCCTTAGAGAAATATTGTGTATGCAGGAAAAATGGTGAAAACAGGCAAAAATGAAGCAAACCAAGATAGCTTGACTCCTCAGCTGCCACATGGGAGCCAGAGGGGGGCGCCCGCCCTACCATATAGGGCGACCGCCCTATGATTCTTGCCAAATGGACATGCCACCTCACGGATCCATGTGGCATCCTCTCAGATGGCCTATGGAACGTTGATTCAACATCAACGGCTCAGAAACAATTCACGAGGATCCGGTGGCCCTATCAACAAGGCCCCGCCCTGTCCAAACTGGGTGCCATGTCCACAATCCGAGGGAAGGCCCCCAGGAGTCATCCAAGCCAACAAATGAAGTCGGTTTTCATCCATTGGTGATCAATTGATGTACCATGGATCGAAGGACCCACAAGTCATCCTCCCGGGGGTTGCAAACCACCAAATCAGGGCACCAACCGACCTTGCAACCTCCATAGGAGAGGAAGGAGGGCCGTTGGATGCAAGGCGGTGCATCCAAGGGGGCGCCCACAGCCCTAGGAGGGCGCCCGCCCTGCCTCTTCACCCCACCGACCTCCAGGACCCTACAAGTACCCCCGGAGCTCTCCTACACTATAAATAGGACCAGTTTCCACACTTGTAAGTGGAAACCACTAGAGGATCACTAGCAAATCACTAGAGATTCAGCTCATAGTCAGTAGTAGCTCCTCTCTCTATCTAGCGAAGCTCTGCTCTTAGGAATAGTGCTAGATAGAGAAGAGTAGAGTAGTGAGAGAGAAGTTAGGAGAAGGAGGAAGTCTGTGGAGTAGCCGGGCTTGTCGGTGACCTCTTTTGTAGTGTTCTTCACTCTTATTGTTGATAAAGATCCCTTTCTTCATTTATTTATTGCTATACTTTAAGCAGCTATATACTTGCTCATTGCTTGGTTAGAGTGCTCTAATTCTTTGGCCGGAGTTAGAGTAGTAAGTTTTATAGATTAAGCGCGGTGCTTAGGCTAAGCTTACCCTTGAGTACCGCTGGGCCCACAGATAGTAGCGGTAGGTTCTATGTGGTGACAGCCCTCAAATCCTCTGGATTCTACCACGTTCGGTCTAGTTCTCAGTATAAGCGTAGGGCTGTAGACGTACGGGGCCTAATCAGTCAAATTCCGACGAGTTTAGGACTTTGCGTGCCTCGGGTATAGCAGACTCTTTGGTATAATAAACAATTGATCTTTCACTGAGTTAGAGTTCTCCCATAAACTCCAGAGCTACTTTAGTTTATCCTAATGTGTTTCCACATTAGTTATAATTCATTGATTTATCCTCACTAAGGTTGTTACCCCATTTATCCATATCTGGATCTCTGACTATCAGATCCCAGGAATCACAAACCCAGGCTTCCTTTGGAAAAATATAAATTTGACACCTGATACTCCCAGGTAAAGTGCTACACGATAGTTCTGTGCGCTTGCAGAATCCCATCACCTATCCTATATAGCTACCCATAGCATTTTTGGCGCAGTTGCTAGGGATAACTTTATTCCTACTAGCAACGTTAGAAATGTTAACAACCATATACTTTGAGCATACGGGTTGACAACCCCCATGATTACGTTGAGAAGTATTGTTACCACAGCTAAAGGACAGATTTGGCTACACTCTTTTGATAGCATTGGTAACTGTCAACAGATTCCTTTCATGTAATCCTATCAGGACAAGTTTGTAATCCTACTAGGATCTCTACTTTCTAACTGACTAGGAATCCTACCCCCTGGACTATATAAAGAAGGGCAGGGCTCCCTAAATTGGCACTGGGATACACATCTACACAGAGCTCATAGCTCCATCCACAACAGACCTCACGGTCTAGAAGCGTAGGGCGCAACAAATTATCCACCCCAGACTGGACGTAGGGTGCCATGATTTTTCGGCGTACCGAACTAGTATAAATCGTTTTCTAGCTGTGTTTACCACCGAGTTCCTGCATACGCCGACACCCCTCCGAGCAAATAACCGTCCCGGGCACCCCCGAGGCGGGCTATCGGTCATAAAACACGACAAAAATTCAGATCGGTCGGGTGACTTGCATGTAGTGTGGGACTTTCCATGTAGTGTCTCCAACTTTGTCCCTTAGGAACCATCTGTTGTTGGCCTGCTTGGTTGAGACTTTACAACTAGTCACATACTATGGGAAGCTATGGCTCCAGTGATTCGACTACTTAAACTGACAACCGCGCATTGGGAGTTGAGAGATGGCGAGAGTAGTGCGTACCCTTGTGGCAATGGGCTGGATTAGGGAGTACTGTGCTCTCGGGAGGCGTAGGACCAGTTCAAGTTTTGGAGGAGCCGTGGGAGACGGGCTTGGCATATGCAAGCTTAGGTGCTACATATGCAGTGTGGTTAGGGATCCCCAGCCGGGTATAATCGATTCGAATCGTCGTTGCTCCTCGGTTACGGAGACTCGATCAACTGACCTGCATCGTAGTTTGACAAGATGAAATGTAGTAAGAATGAGAATGAGAATGAGAAAGGGATGACCTATATGAATTAATTTAGATTTAGAATTAATAAATAATGATGAGTTAAAATATTGAAAATAGGAGTCAAGATTAGAAATTCTTTTCCGCAAAAGACTTGATTCGTGCTAAAGCCTCACCTTGATTCCCCTTAGCCTGCATTTTGAGTCTTCTCCACACTTTTTAGTTGGGTAAGTCTTGCTGAGTATACCTTGTACTCAGGGTTTGTTAACTCTAGTTGTAGGTTCTGACTGGTGCTTCTAACCACAGTTATGTCGGTGTGTGGGGGTATAAACCCATATACCCGCATGGCAATACATGGGCCAAGTCATCCGGTCAGGCCCGGACTGCCAAGGACACATCGTCTACATGTTCTCTAGAAGATCACGCATATCCGCCGGCTTAGAGGTCTTGGTGACCAAGGAAATAGCTTTCCTAGTATCTAGCCGATTAGTTTCCATGTTCGGCTAGGATTGTAATCTGATATACACGGTAAAACCGACTTGTAACCATGCCCCCCGGACTATATAAGGTGGGCAGGGGATCCCCTCAAAAGACATCACCTCATAACAATACAATCCACCAGAACACAGGACGTAGGGTATTACGCCTCGCGGAGGCCTAAACCTATATAAATCTCGTGTCCCACGCTTCTTGTGTTACGCTTGTTTGTGTTAGGCGCACCTTCACCAATCAATCTACTACCTTGGTCATACCCCTCGGTAGACTATCGATGATATTCCGTCGACAGTTGGCACACCAGGTAGTGGGTGTCCTTCCTGATCCCATGGCGAGCAAGATGGTGATTTTTTCAAGCTCCATAGTGCTACCGACACCGGGCCAGATCTTCATGGTGGGCTCCATCACCTGGGTCATCGACCATGACGGCGAAGGGAAGATCTTGGATGCGGCCCTAATCGCATCTACTCTAGCTTCATCGACGGCCTCCACTCCGGCAAGATGGCTGTTCGGAGGACCGTCGACAATAGCAACCTGATCGGATCTACAGATCGGGTCTCCCAAGGCTTGTCCGAGAGCCTCCAGATTTTGGAGTCGGCTGCAGATCAACTTGCTACAGATCGCCTCTAGCGTCCATCGGCGGCATGACGCCCCTCTCCGTCTCGGCAGGACACGACTCTGGTCATCACCGCCACCCCACGAGGATGCATCGTCGAGCTTTAGCCCCAAGCAGTCGCGGCTCCGAGGGCTTTCGACCACGACCTCCCGAGGGACTACATGCCTTTCAGCTTGCGGAGCGCGGCCTCCAGCTTCTTACATCTACTGCACCCTCCCGACCACGTCATCTTCGACCACGCCGGCACCAGCTCCACCTTCATCATCGCTAATAATGACCACTCCGACTGTGACAACGTTGAAGACAGCAATCTTCCTGATCTGCCCCCACCTACTTGTCAGTACATCGGCGGACCCATCCTTGTCATTAGCGACGACAGCGCTCCGGCACCAAACATGGACAACGAAGCCCGTGCTGCTCGCGAGAAGAAAAACGCCGACCGAAGGTGACGCCGTGAGCAACATGTCGAAGCAAGGAAGGCCCCCATGCAGATCCTGGAGCAGGAATTCGATCTGGTCGGTAATCACCTGGTCTACAAGACTCCAAGCGTGAACGTCGCCTATGCGATAACAGAAGCCAAGCACATGTACTAGACTCCATAGGTCAAGCGCCTCACGGCTCTCCCTAAGGCGGCCCAAGTTCAAATCAATGAAGGACGCCAGCCTCCTCTGTGGCACTCCACCGCATCAGCCACCGAGCATTCTCGAGAAGACGGTGGTCACTCCCGCGGTGGGTGAAGACGTCACCGCCAAGATGACGATCAGGAGGTAGACCAATCTGATCTTCGTGAGAAGCTGAAAGACAAAGATCTCCGTGGTCGCATCAATAGTCAAAGGAAGGCCAGGCACTCAGCAGAAACTCAGCGCCACAAGGAGTATGATGAAGGCCACGGCCCTCTGATCAACAACAAGAACTCCCCCAAGCTGCCATTCACAGCTGATCTCCAGGCGTTGCGCTGGCCGCCGAACTTCAAGATTGCTGGCGTCGAGACCTATGATGGCACTGCTGATCCCACCAAGTGGCTCAACGTCTACGAGATCGCGGTCAAGGCTGCCGGAGGAAACTCAGACGTCATGGCAAACTATTTGCCCATCATGCTTAATGCATCCGCCAATAATTGGCTGCTCGGTTTGAAGCCAAACTCCATCGACACGTAGGATCAGCTGAAGAAGCAGTTCGTTAGCAACTACCGTGCCACCTACAAGCAGCTGGGCACGAAGTATGACCTCGATAAACATCAGTAGGTATCATGTGAGACCCTGCGAGATTTCATTCGACGATTCTTGGAGACCAAAAACAACATTCCCAGCGTCACAGATGTCGAGGCCATCTCTGCTTTCATACGTGGCCTCTGACCTAACGAAGAACTTCAGCGGAAGCTGTTCCGCGGCAGGATGAGCTCCATCGCGGAGATGCTACGCATCGCCAACAAGTACGCCTATAGAAACGAGACTGCGCATCACTCCATCCATAGTCGCCTACGCTTCCCCGACCGAACACGCCACGAAGATGGGGATCGCCGAGCTGATCGGTGCCCCGACGACCCAGGATCATGGCGGGACTACCGCCACGATGATTGCGATCGCCACGACCATCATCACTTCAACCGGCGCCGCCATGACAAACCAGAGGGCTCCAGGGTTGGAGAGAGACGTCGCCACTACTAGGTCTACAACGCTCGATCAGCCCCAAAATGCAACTATGATGAGGCATATGAAAAGCTCCTCGACGGTCCCTGCCCTATCCATAAGTTTCATAACCACACCATGAGGGACTGCTACAGCCTCTCCAGGGCATACAGAGAGGAGGAGAAGAAGAAGGCTCACCATGACTCCGATAAGGACAAGCACAATGGCGATGATAACCGGCCACCTGGCTTCACCGAGGCCCACAGGACGGTCTCCACAATTATTTGCGACCGCATCGCATGGAATCAAAGAGGGAACAGAAGCTTGTCACCAGATACGTCAACTCCTTCACCAACTACGACGCCTCTATCGCCGATCCGAAGTTCCCTCACTGGTCGCACAAGCCCATTACCTTCAGCAGAGATGACCAGTGGACGGAGATCCCATACTTGGGTCATTTCCCATTGATCCTCGAACCAGTCATACGCAAGACCCGCTTCAACAAGGTGTTGATCGACGGCGGCTGTCACAGAACCGACCAATTTATACGAGCACAAGTACAACGATCGCATTTTTAATCGCAATCCAGTCGCACTTGAGCCAATATAAACCCGGTAGTCCGGAAATCTCGAAGGATTTCAAAACATTTCATACCCCAAGGATCATTCATTCAGCAATACCCGATCACATGACACATAAGTTCGCAACTGAATTTAAACATCAGAGTACAACATAGTCTTTACACAAATATAACAGTAGCGGAAGTTAACATAGTTTTACACCACAGAATTCAAATACGAGTACCATCAAATGACCCTGTCACAGCATTCTTACAACATCTAAGGATAGATAATGACCCTGCCCTCGGGTCTAGTCTTCTTCGCCCGCAGGGGTGAAGCAATTCCTGCAATACGCGTAGTAGACTACACCATCTGCAACAATGGGAATAAAACCCGGAGTACTCAATTGTACTCAGCTAGACTTACCCGACAGGGAGTAAATAAAAAGACTCTCAAGGATATGCAAGGCTTATTTGGTGGAGCTCAGAGGGTAGCATCATTTTTGCATCAAAAGCATTACTACAGTAGATCCTCAACTTATTCTTATTAATTGTGATAAGCTTCGATTTCAGTTAAGCTATTTACTAAGATTAGCCACTATACTAAGCATTCACTGAATATTATAGCAATCAATAAAACCATATGATTTCCGATATCCACAGATATCAACCTCATCTCACCATAATCATTATGTTCAAGTTGTTAGCCTCTACCTCACCAGAAGATCAGTTCAGTTTCTCACTAACCAGGAGAGATGGCGATTCGAATCGATTGTACCAGCTAGCAAATATGCCAACCACAAACCCTGTCAGCCGAGCCACTGGCTTCTTGGGCCACCGTTAAATCTTTCTGAGACACAATATGTCACGAGTTTGGCGGGGACCATATTCTTAGAGACCAACCCACTTCCAGGATGCATCAGGTCCCTGACCTGCTCTTGGTAAGATGGTGTCTCCGCACATACTTCCTACCTCCAGAATATGTCTGCCTAGTCGCACCAAGGCTCGGCTCAGAAAGAAATACTCGGCTTCGCGGTCAGAACGACTTATCTGGCCAGCTATGTGACGACGTCTTTCAATCTCAACTGATGTCTGGTGGCCTCAGTCCTAGTCGGCCGCAAGTAGCACCGAAGACGGCATGACCTCAACCATGTCATGCGGCTCCCCGCTACCTAGCCTTGATTCTCTCATTAGACACTGTGGCATGGTGGCACATATAGACCATCATGTGGAATCCAACCCCATCATCATTAATAACCACCTATGCTCGCAAAGGACAGGAAATCCCTCGACTTCTACTGGTCTAAGCATGGCTAAGCATAAGATCGAACCCATCCCCTTGTCTAGTAATAACTTCATGATCAAGTATAAGTGGACAAGGTATAAATGCAGCAACGGTATCATATCAACTCCTATACTTAAGTGCACAATCATACGATTTAATAACGACCAGTGCATTTGTAAAAAGAGTAGGTGGAGACTTAGGGATGCTCCGGGGCTTGCCTTTCACAAAGTTAGTAGGTTGGTGATCAGGGCACTCAGGAAGTTCAGCCACTTCTTCCTGGCCTTCGGGAACCTCTGGCACTTCAATCTCCGGCGGAACTCCCTTCTCCGGTGGATCGAACTGCAACAGCGTCACGCCTCCCGGCGATCCTGTATGCATGATATGCATATATGAGAACTGAGAATGCACATGAAATGCAAGATAGAGATGCACAAATTAACCCATGATATGCAATCAGTTTAACAATCCGCACTCATTTACCGAGTACCTGCATATTTCTTCTCTAGACAACCAACTCATACTCACCTTTCTTAAGTAAAGCATAGAACAATTTCTCGTTCCGGGTGAGAGGTCTACAACCTGCACTTAATAATTAACATGCATCAACTAACCTACCACAACCAACTTATAATTAACAAGCGCGAGCAACATCATATAAACAAAACATTAACCTTGCTGCCCTAAGCTCAAATTAGGATTAGCTTCACTGTTTAAAACAGGTGACAATGCTGGAACATCACAGAAATGCATGAAACACTTCACACCAATAGATACTTGCTTAAAAACAATTAAACCAACCCTAGCTTATAACTGGACCTACCGTTTACTGTGATCAGAAAAATCTATAAAAATTACAGTAGCTATTACACATCCAGATTAGCCTACTGACAAAATTTCAAGTCATTTGGACAAGCATAACAGTCTACACAAAAATAACAAACAACCAGCCTTTTAAGCAATGGAAAGTACTTAACACTGTGAAAAGTATCAAACAATAGATTTCCCAATTTTCTTAGCTTCTTCCCAACATAACATGTTCCAGGAAAAATATTCATGACCATATCCTTAACACATTAAGCATGGTGATTTTTGCAAGATTAAAGCATAAAAGGCACATTATACTAGACATCATATAAATAACAGTGCAACACCAGCAAACATATTTTTCTTAGATTCTACTTCCCTAAACAAGATTAATGGAAGTGGAATCACATTTTTAGCACATTCCTACAATTACTTATGCATTTATCAAGTTTGCAAGCAATTAACAATTTAAATATAACTGCACAGAAAAAGTATTCCAAAAGTACATTTTATATTTTTCCTTGATAGAGCTCAGAAATACAAACATAACAAAATTTGGTTCACCCCAATTGGACACTCCTAGCTCCAGATATGAATTTTGGAAGATTTTACACATTTTCTGGAAATTCATTTTATAAATCATAAAACCCAAACCCGACTGAAACTGCTACGTGCACCCGGCTCAGTGAACCAGAGACGCACCAGAACGGCTGACTCGCGGGCCCTAGGGTCAACCCGACCCCACGCGTCAGAGAGAGGGGCAGAGCCATCGGCGCTGAACGGCGAGAGCTCGCCGACGCCGAGGTCCCCGGCGACGCCGAGGCTACCTACCGACTCGTGGCAACGAGGCGAACTCAATGGACCAACTGCCGAGGGTTGTACCCCACTGGAGCAAGCTCGACGGCGGCAATGGCGGACGGCGGCGGTCCGGCGAGCTTGCGCCGGCCGATTTCGGCCGTTACTCGCGCGGCTAAGCTCCGTTCCGAGACCCTGGAACCCTAGCGGACCTATGCGTGCGACGAATCGGACTATTGTGCACGGGAGTTCACTGACCGCGCACGCATGGCGGCACGGCGGCGAGCGGGTTCACGGCGAGCTCGGGTTCCAGCGAACCTACGGCGAGACCGACCCGACCAACGACCTAGGCTAGATCTACAGCTAATGGAGACTCCTAGACGAGCAATGGAGAGAGAAGCCGACCCCGGCATCGCCCTCGTCGCGGCGACCCGAGAGCTCGGCGGCGCTCCGGCAATGGCGCGGCGGCGAGAAGCTCGCTGGAGCTATACCTTAGGTCGGCTGAGGTCGGCAACGGGTCGAGGACATAGAGCAGAGCAAGGCGAAGCTTTGGCGGAGATGGAGCGGTCGGAGACGGCGCGGTGACGGCGGATTTCACCGCGGCGACGGCGCGGCGGAAATGGCGACGGCGGAGGGGAAAAAGGAGAGCAGAGAGGCGAGAGCGAGCGAGTGAGAGTGAGAGGAGCGTGCGGGGGACAGAGTGGAGTGTCGCTTTTGTAAAGCCGACCGGCGCGGTGGCCAACGGCGGCGTACGGCGCCACCTGGCGCGCGGCGTCTGACGCGGTCGCGCGGCGATGACCGGCTGCCGAGCTGAATCAGCGGGATTCGGTTTCTCTGAACCCGACTGAAACTCGATTTTGATCAAGCCATAACTCGTGATCCAGTGAGTGTTATCCAAAACTTCACTAATAAGGATCAAAGAGCTACATGAGTAGATCATTTGATATTAAGACACTTTACTCTAGATCGGCCTGGATTGAGAGATACAGGTCGATGAACATGGGTACACCGAAACTTAAAACCAGTTTTAGACTTAGGAAAATTTTGAAACTTCAAAACAACTCCAAATCTGCACTAATTCAACATTTTGACCACCTTCCACCCATTTTCATGAGTTGAGTTAGAGGGGCAATTTGGGGATTTCACCAACATGAACATCGTTCCAAATGTTATCCCAAACATGTCTAAAGCATTTAGAACAGTAAACAAGCATCACATTTGCATGTCAACATATTTAGCATGTTATGGACATATAAACAAACATATAGCAATTAAAGGAAATCAATTCAAATGAAATGATGATGATGCATGAAATGACTATGATCTATGCCTGATGACATGCAAATGCAAGTGTAAAAATAGTAACTAACACTAGGGTGTTACAGCCCTTCCCCCCTTAAAAGAATCTTGTCCCCGAGATTAGAGTTAATTACCATTGTTTATAGAAAGAAGGATAGACTTCCTTGAGATAATCTTCTCGCTCCCAAGTCGCTTCCCAATGGCTTTGGTTGTTCCACACCACCTTGTAGAACTTGATCACTCGGCTACGGGTGATTCTTTCGTTGTAATCTATGACTTCAATAGGCTTTTCCTCATAGGTCAAATCTGATTTCAACTTGATATCACCAAAATCCACTTATTCTTCCGGTACCCGTAAACATTTCTTGAGTTGGGATACATGAAACACATTGAAGATAGTGGACATGTGTGGTGGCAACCGTAACTTGTATGCTACTTTCCCACCTCTTTCCAGAATTTGAAAAGGACCTACAAACCTTGGAGCTAACTTTCGTTTCACTCTGAAGTGTTGTACGCCTTTCATAGGTGACACCTTCAAGTATACATAGTCACCCACTTCAAATTCCAATGGCCTTCTTTGCTTGTCCGCATAACTCTTTTGACAAGTCTGAGCGGCTTTGAGATGTGTTTGAATGCTATGCACTCTCTCCTCGGCCTCTTTCACAAAGTCAATCCCGTAATATCTCCATTCGCCTGATTCAACCCAATTGAGAGGAGTTCTACATTTGCGCCCATACAAAGCTTCAAAAGGAGCCATTTGAATACTCTCTTGATAGCTATTATTGTATGAGAACTCGGCCAAAGGTAACCATTCTTCCCACGAACCTTTAGACGATAGAACACAAGCTCTCAACATATCTTCGAGGATTTGGTTTACCCTTTCGGTCTAACCAGAAGTTTGAGGATGATAAGCTGAGCTGTGAACCAAATTGGTTCCCAAACACTTGTGTAGATGCTCCCAGAAGCGTGCAATAAATTGCGGGCCTCTGTCAGAAACTATCGTCCTCGGCACACCATGTAACTGAAGTATCTGAGCAAAGTAGAGCTGTGCCAACTGATGAGGACGATCTGTAGTTCGAACTGGTAAGAAATGTGCAATCTTAGTCAATCGATCTACAATCACCCAAATAGAATCATGGCCTTTTTGCGTTAGAGGTAACCCAGATATGAAATCCATGGTTATCTCATCCCATTTCCAACCTGAAACTGGTAAAGGTTGCAATAGACCTGCTGGCTTAAGATGAATAACCTTCACGTGACAACAGGTATCACACCTGGCCACATAAGCTGCAATTTCCTTCTTCATTTTGGTCCACCAGAACCTAGGTTTTAAGTCTTGATACATCTTACTACTACCAGGATGGATAGACAAGTTGGACAAATGAGCCTCGTCCATAATCTGATTCCTCAACTCATGGTCTTTCGGTACTACCAATCGATCCTTGAACCACAATATACCTTTTTCATCTACTCGGAAATGAAGCATTTCTTGTTCTTTCATCTTCCTTTTGATATGATATATGCCGGGATCTGTTTTCTGACCTTCAAAAATCTTGCTTTCCAAAGTACAACCGAGAGTAATATTATTCAACACCACCGGATGCACAAGATTGAATCCGTCTGCTAGCAAAGGCTAGCAATACATTGCAATGAGACTTTCGGCTCAAAGCATCGGCTACGACATTGGCCTTGCCCGGATGATAGTGTACTTCTAGATCATAGTCTTTGATCAACTCCAACCACCTTCTTTGCCTCATGTTCAACTCAGGCTGAGTGAAAATGTACTTGAGACTCTTGTGATCGGAATAGATATGGCATTTGTGACCCATCAAATAGTGGTGCCAAATCTTCAATGCATGAACTACAGCGGCAAGTTCCAAATCATGAGTAGGATAGTTTTGCTCATGTTTTCTCAATTGACGCGAGGCATAAGCAATGACTCGGCCTTCTTGCATGAGAACACATCCTAACCCAGTGCCACAAGCATCGCAGTACACATCGAAAGGCTTTTCAATATCGGGTTGTGCGAGAACTGGAGCAGTGGTCAACAACGTTCGCAAGGTGCGAAAAGCTGTTTCACACTCCTCACTCCACACAAACTTGGTATCTTTATGCAACAACTTGGTCATAGGTTTAGCTATCTTAGAGAAATCTTGGATAAAGCGGCGATAATACCCAGCTAATCCCAGAAAGCTATGAACCTCAGACACATTGGTAGGTGACTGCCAATCCAACACCTGCTGAACTTTTGACGGATCTACAGAAATACCTTCAGCAGATAAGATATGGCCCAAAAAAGGCACTTTAGTCAACCAAAACTCACACTTGCTGAACTTAGCATACAGCTTATGCTCCCTGAGTCTAGTCAAGACTAATCTCAAGTGTTCAGCATGATCCTCCATGTTTTCAGAGTACACCAGAATATCGTCAATAAAGACTACCACGAACTTATCTAACTCAGGCATGAATACCGAATTCATTAGGTACATGAAATGTGCAGGAGCATTGGTTAATCCAAAAGACATAACCAAATACTCATACAATCCATACCGAGTGGAGAAAGCCGTCTTGGGAATATCTTGTGGTCTGATCTTAATTTGATGATACCCAGATCTCAGATCAATTTTGGAGAAAACCTTGGCCTTGGACAATTGATCAAACAAAATATCAATACGAGGTAGAGGATACTTGTTCTTAATTGTCACAGCATTTAGTGGCCTGTAGTCCACACACATACGCAAAGTTTCATCCTTCTTCTTAACAAAGATTGCAGGACAGCCCCACGGAGAAGAACTAGGGCGAATAAACCCTTTGTCCAATAACTCCTGGAGTTGTTTCTTGAGTTCAGCTAATTCATGAGGAGGCATTCTATATGGCCTTCGAGAAATAGGTGCCGTACCAGGAATAAGTTCTATTGCAAACTCCACATCTCGATCAGGAGGAAGTCCAGGTAGATCATCAGGAAAGACATCAGGAAACTCAAACACTACAGGGATGCTCTGAAGTGTTACGGCCTCAACTGAGAAATAGAGACTAAAAAGATCTCCCCTACAGGGCAGATGAACCTGAAAAGTGCCTTCACCTTGGGGTTCCTTCAGTGTCAACATCCGGTTAGGGACGTCCAACACCGCACCCCGCTTGTCCATCCAACTAACCCCCAAAATAACATCCAGACTCAACCCTGGTAGCACAATAAGACAACTGTCGAAAACCCGATTACCAATCTCAATGGTCACATTCCCGACACCATGACGCGTACAAATTTCAGCCCCAGCTGAAGTTATCCGGAAACTATGGCTCAACTCAACAATTGGTAATGCATGCTTTTGTGCAAATGCTTGACTCACGAAAGAATGCGATGATCCTGAGTCGAACAAAACAATAGCAGGATGCTGATTCACAGAAAACATACCCGCAGTGACTGGTTCACCTTCCAGAAGTTCCTCAGCAGTAGTGTGATGCACACGACCCTGCCTGGGATTAGGACAATAACGAGCAAGATGCCCCTGTTGACCGCAATTAAAGCACGGCCCCAGACCTTGGTTGGTCCTCACTTGAACGGCATTGCCTGGAGGAGCATTGTTCTTGTTCAAAGGCACAGTGAAACCTTTCTTGTAGCATTGTGGCGCTGGCTGCTTCTTTCGAGGGGGTCTGAATTTTGCTCCAGGAACAGCCGGACGGTAAGTAGGGCGATTTGCCACCGCACGACTAGCTGCTAGAGTCCTTGACTAAGAAGAGCTTCCTTCAAATGGCCTCTTGCCTCCCTTGGAAGCAGTGTGCAAGTTGTTCTGTTTCTCTTGGATATAAGCTTCACTGATAAACTCGTTGAAAGTTGTACGAGCGTTGTTCGCCAGAGTCTTCATAAGCTTGGTACTAAGGCCTCTCTTGAAAGCTTCAATCTTCTTTTCATCTGTATCCACCATCCACGGGGCATACCTTGACAGATTGTTAAAGGCATGATGATACTGAGTGAGGGTCTTGGTACCCTGAGTAAGCTGCATGAACTCATTCACCTTCATCTTGATCAAGCCTGCTGGAATGAAATGTCCCCTGAAATCCCTGGTGAACTGCTCCCAGGTGATATCAGCGACCACAGGGTAGGCGGTCTTGCGATTGGCCCACCATATTCTAGCTTGGCCTTGCAGCAACATAGCAGCAAAGCTAGCCTTCATGGTTTCAGTCAATCGCAGCACAGAGAATGACTACTCAATAGTGTTTAACCACTCATCAGCTTCCAGCGGTTCAACGGCCTACTTGAATACCGGAGGCTTAGTGTCCATGAAGTCCTTATAGTTACTGTACTGATCCTCATCATTTCCGCGGCGTCCATCTCGATTGCGATTGTGGTTGTTACTAGCAGCCATCTGCTGCAGAATCGCTTGCTAAGTGTCCAAGAACTGAGCAAACATCTGCTCCTGGGTACGCGGTGGAGGAGGACTCCTCATGCTCATGCTCATTCCCACCACCACTGGTTGACCCATGACGACGGGTATGAGGTGCCATCTGTAGCAACATACAACAGCCATTGTTAAGTGTCAGTTATGCCAAAGAAAACCGAAAGATTATGCCCAGAAGATATCAATGATCATTTTTGATAACCAACAAATGGCACATTAATTCAATAATCATCACACAACCGCACAATAACAAGGCGCAACCAAAAAGGGTTTCCAAACTGCATAAGTTACCATTACTTAATTAAAAGTTTGATGGTTCCAGCCCTGAACACACAGGGTTCACACATTACAATTCAGGTTCTACCCATTACATGACATTAAAGGTTTTTCCAATACAAAAGGGTGCCAATCATGGCAAGATCACTAGAAAGAGCCTAGTCATCGTGGTCACTGTCCATGCCGGACACGTTCCCACCATGGTCATCACTCTCGTCAATAGGCATGATCTCCTCGGGGTCTTCTTCCTCTTCTTCCTCACTTGCTTCACCATCATCAGCTGCAACGAAGATCTCAGGAGCAAACTCCGCTGCACCCGGAGGATGAAACGGATCAACACGGTTGTTCAGACGATGAATATCTGCTGCAACTCCCAAACCTGCTGCTGACTAGCGCGCAACTCCTGCAGAAACTCATCGCGCTGACGTGTCAAGCTCATATTGCGATTTTCAAGCTGGCGGTGAAGATCTGCATTCTCCCTCTCAAGCACCACGACACGGTGATCAGCTGCCAACAAAGCGCCAGTGCATCGTAACAACTCATTGCGACAGGCAGTGAGAGCTACCACCAAGTCATCTGAGCTACGACGAGCCATACGTGCCCACTCTTCAGCTTCTAACTTCTTCTCCACAGCATCATGCAGGGCTTCAACGCACTTCATCCAACCATCCCTAGTGGAATAATGCATCCTCAGCACAGCAAACATAGCACTCATATAAGCACCCGTGCTATGAGCACGCTCATCTCTGCGTCGCTCCAAGGAAGCTTGGCTAGACTGAGCCCACTCACCCTGAGAAGCATCCACCATGGGAAAAACATTTGCTGGCCCCAAATCAGCTCTCTTGTTGAACCGGCTGCAAATATCCGTCAACACCTCGAAAGCTGCAAGCTGCGCACCATCCCATGGCGTCCTCATGTCAACTTCCACCTTTATTCCTGGAAACGACCAGCCCCTTTCAAGCACAGGGATAGTCACCCAAACATCAAACCAAGGCTGCACCATGGTTTCCGCTGGCTTCCAGAAATACAGTGCTGGCTCTGCATATCCCACAGACTTCAACAACCTCCATAGCACAGTGGGTGTGCCAAACTGGTCCAGAAACTGACCACTCTGCGGCTCACCTTCAGCTGCCATCTGGTACATTACAACATCTTTCAGCATTTAGAATAAGATAGGGCAGCACAAATTTTATCATAGGGAAGGAAAATAGTACAAATAGCTTGAGTTAATTTCATGATCATGATGCATGCATGTGCCAACGACCTCACACATAGTATATATTAACTAACGTTATAGTCGGTGGCATACCACGTGCTCTCATATACGTAACTAACCGTGCTATACGTTTTGCGTGGTTAGTGTACCTGCAGAAGATTCATTTCAGCCCAAATCCCAATGTATGCAGGGGCAACAAGAAGCACTTTTCGCCGGAAATGTTCCCATGAACATTTGCGACCCCAAAAGTAATTACTCCACCTTACTTCCATAAGTACACATATGGATCACATGTACTCACTTCAGTAACCATAACACTCACTATCGATCGACGGTTGTTCGATCTTACACTCACATCTCACCTTACCTTAGGCGACGTGGCACATTGACCCATAAGAAGCAATAAGAAACCGACAGTTCATAATTATCCGCATGATAAAACCAAATAAACCACAAATAGAAACATGATGCAATTTCCCCCAAGTCAGTACTTACATAAGCCACCTAATTACCACATATATATATATAGCTATAGGACTTGGTCATTGGTACTCATAAGTTTTGCAAACACTCGGTTTAAATCACCTATACACACTACCAGTTGGCAATTAGTTTGTGACTCAAAACTCTTTTAAATTTTCAAATAGTCAAGTGACGGTATATGCTGAATTATGCTCTGGTACCAGCTGTCACAGAACCGACCAATTTATACAAGCGCAAGTACAATGATTGCATTTTTAATCGCAATCCAGTCGCACTTGAGCCAATATAAACCCGGTAGTCCGAAAATCTCGAAGGATTTCAAACATTTCATACCCCAAGGATCATTCATTCAGCAATACCCGATCACATGACACATAAGTTCGCAACCGAATTTAAACATCAGAGTACAACATAGTCTTTACACAAATATAACAGTAGCGGAAGTTAACATAGTTTTACACCACAGAGTTCAAATACGAGTACCATCAAATGACCCTGTCACATTATTCTTACAACATCTAAGGATAGATAATGACCCTGCCCTCGGGTCTAGTCTTCTTCGCCCGCAGGGGTGAAGCAATTCCTGCAATACGCGTAGTAGACTACACCATCTGCAACAATGGGAATAAAACCCTGAGTACTCAATTGTACTCAGCTAGACTTACCCGACAGGGAGTAAATAAAAAGACTCTCAAGGATATGCAAGGCTTATTTGGTGGAGCTCAGAGGGTAGCATCATTTTTGCATCAAAAGCATTACTACAGTAGATCCTCAACTTATTCTTTTTAATTGTGATAAGCTTCGATTTCAGTTAAGCTATTTACTAAGATTAGCCACTATACTAAGCATTCACTGAATATTATAGCAATCAATAAAACCATATGATTTCCGATATCCACAGATATCAACCTCATCTCACCATAATTATTATGTTCAAGTTGTTAGCCTCTACCTCATCAGAAGATCAGTTCAGTTTCTCACTAACCAGGAGAGATGGCGATTCGAATCGATTGTACCAGCTGGCAAATATGCCAATCACAAACCCTGTCAGCCGAGCCACTGGCTTCTTGGGCCACCGTTAAATCTTTCTGAGACACAATATGTCACGAGTTTGGCGGGGACCATATTCTCAGAGACCAACCCACTTCCAGGATGCATCAGGTCCCTGACCTGCCCTTGGTAAGATGGTGTCTCCGCACATACTTCCTACCTCCAGAATATGTCTGTCTAGTCGCACCAAGGCTCGGCTCAGAAAGAAATACTCGGCTTCGCGGTCAGAACGACTTATCTGGCCAGCTATGTGACGACGTCTTTCAATCTCAACTGATGTCCGGTGGCCTCAGTCCTAGTCGGCCGCAAGCAGCACCGAAGACGGCATGACCTCAACCATGTCATGCGGCTCCCCGCTACCTAGCCTTGATTCTCTCATTAGACACTGTGGCATGGTGGCACATATAGACCATCATGTGGAATCCAACCCCATCATCATTAGTAACCACCTATGCTCGCGAAGGACAGGAAATCCCTCGACTTCTACCGGTCCAAGCATGGCTAAGCATAAGATCGAACCCATCCCCTTGTCTAGTAATAACTTCAGGATCAAGTATAAGTGGACAAGGTATAAATGCAGCAACGGTATCATATCAACTCCTATACTTAAGTGCACAATCATACGATTTAATAACGACCAGTGCATTTGTAAAAAGAGTAGGTGGAGACTTAGGGATGCTCCAGGGCATGCCTTTCACAAAGTTAGTAGGTTGGTGATCAGGGCACTCAGGAAGTTCAGCCTCTTCTTCCTGGCCTTCGGGAACCTCTGGCACTTCAATCTTCGGCGGAACTCCCTCCTTCGGTGGATCAAACTGCAACAGCGTCATGCCTCCCGGTGATCCTGTATGCATGATATGCATATATGAGAATTGAGAATGCACATGAAATGCAAGATAGAGATGCACAAATTAACCCATGATATGCAATCAGTTTATCAATCCGCACTCATTTACCGAGTACGTGCATATTTCTAATCTAGACAACCAACTCATACTCACCCTTCTTAAGCAAAGCATAGAACAATTTTTTGTCCTGGGTGAGAGGTCTACAACCTGCACTTAATAATTAACATGTATCAACTAACCTACCACAACCAACTTATAATTAACAAGCGCGAGCAACATCATATAAACAAAACATTAACCTTGCTGCCCTAAGCTCAAATTGGGATTAGCTTCACTGTTTGAAATAGGTGACAATGCTGGAACATCACAGAAATGCATGAAACACTTCACACCAACAGATACTTGCTTAAAAACAATTAAACCAACCCCTAGCTTATAACTGGACCTACAGTTTACTGTGACCAGAAAAATCCATAAAAATTACAGTAGCTATTACACATCCAGATTAGCCTACTGGCAAAATTTCAAGTCATTTGGACAAGTATAACAGTCTACACAAAAATAACAAACAACCAGCCTTTTAAGCAATGGAAAATACTTAACACAGTGAAAAGTATCAAACAACAGATTTCCTAATTTTCTTAGCTTCTTCCCAACATAACATGGTCCAGGAAAAATATTCATGACCATATCCTTAACACATTAAGCATGGTGATTTTTGCAAGATTAAAGCATAAAAGGCACATTATACTAGACATCATATAAATAACAGTGCAACACTAGCAAACATATTTTTCTTAGATTCTACTTCCCTAAACAAGATTAATGCAAGTGGAATCACATTTTTACCACATTCCTACAATTACTTATGCATTTATCAAGTTTGCAAGCAATTAACAATTTAAAAATAACTGCACAGAAAAAGTATTCCAAAAGTACATTTTATATTTTTCCTTGATAGAGCTCAGAAATACAAACATAACAAAATTTGGTTCACCCCAATTGGACACTCCTAGCTCCAGATATGAATTTTGGAAGATTTTACACATTTTCTGGAAATTCATTTTATAAATCATAAAACCCAAACCCGACTGAAACTGCTACATGCACCCGGCTCAGTGAACCAGAGACGCACCAGAACGGCTGACTCGCGGGCCCCGGGGTCAACCCGACCCCACGCGTCAGAGAGAGGGGCAGAGCCGCCGGCGCTGACCGGCGAGAGCTCGCCGACGGCGAGGTCTCCGGCTACGCCGAGGCTACCTACCGACTCGTGGCAACGAGGCGAACTCAATGGACCAACTGCCGAGGGTTGTACCCCACCGGAGCAAGCTCGACGGCGGCAATGGCGGACGGCGGCGTTTCGGCGAGCTTGCGCTGGCCGATTTCGGCCGTTACTCGCGCGGCTAAGCCCCGTTCCGAGACCCTGGAACCCTAGCGGACCTATGCGTGCGACGAATCGAACTATTGTGCACGGGAGCTCACTGACCGCGCACGCATGGCAGCACGGCGGCGAGCGGGTTCACGGCGAGCTCGGGTTCCGGCGAACCTACGGCGAGACCGACCCGACCAACAACCTAGGCTAGATCTACAGCTAACGAAGACTCCTAGACGAGCAATGGAGAGAGAAGCCGACCCCGGCATCGCCCTCGTCGCGGCGACCCAAGAGCTCGGTGGCGCTCCGGCAATGGCGCGGCGGCGAGAAGCTCGCTAGAGCTATACCTTAGGTCGGCTGAGGTCGGCAACGGGTCGAGGACATAGAGCAGAGCAAGGCGAAGCTTTGGCGGAGATGGAGCGGTCGGAGACGGCGCGGTGACGGCGGATTTCACCGCGGCGACGGCGCGGCGGAAATGGCGACGGCGGAGGGAAAAAGGAGAGCAGAGAGGCGAGAACGAGCGAGTGAGAGTGAGAGGAGCGTGCGGGGGACAGAGTGGAGTGTCGCTTTTGTAAAGCCGACCGGCGCGGCAGCCAACGGCGGCGTACGGCGCCACCTGGCGCGCGGCGACGACCGGCTGCCGAGCTGAATCAGCAGGATTCAGTTTCTCTGAACCCGACTGAAACTCGATTTTGATCAAGCCATAGCTCGTGATCTAGTGAGTGTTAGCCAAAACTTCACTAATAAGGATCAAAGAGCTACATGAGTAGATCATTTGGTATTAAGACACTTTACTCTAGATCGGCCAGGATTGAGAGATACAGGTCGATGAACATGGGTACACCGAAACTGAAAACCAGTTTTAGACTTAGGAAATTTTGAAACTTCAAAACAATTCTAAATCTGCACTAATTCAACTTTTTGACCACCTTCCACCCATTTTCATGAGTTGACCCAAAAATAAAGTTTGTTGCTTATAAAATTCTACACAACTTTGATTAAGGGTGCACTGAGATGCAAAATCTCTAAAATGCCCTTCTTGTTTGGTCAAACAGAATAGCTTTTGGAGGGCTCTCTAGTCAACTATGAGCTAGAGGGGCAATTTGGGGATTTCACCAACATGAACATCGTTCCAAATGTTATCCCAAACATGTCTAAAGCATTTAGAACAGTAAACAAGCATCACATTTGCATGTCAACATATTTAGCATGTTATGGACATATAAACAAACATATAGCAATTAAAGGAAATCAATTCAAATGAAATGATGATGATGCATGAAATGACATGATCTATGCTTGATGACATGCAAATGCAAGTGTGAAAATAGTAACTAACACTAGGGTGTTACAGCGGTAGTGGCCTCAATATCCTCTTCTCCGGAGCCACCAAAACTTGGATTGCGAGCAAAAGACCTAGAGCCGACCATAGCTCCATTTTGGGGATTGTCCCAAGGCACTCTTCCCAACCTCTGGGATAGATCAATCTGCCCATCCAGTTCAGAACTCCGCAGTGCTTTCGTATCGAGCACATCGACTTCATGGTTGCTGACTTCGATGCCACATATCACGCCATCCTCGGCCGTCCAGCTTTGGCCAAATTTGGGGCTATCCCTAACTACACCTACCTCGTCATGAAGATGCTGACGGAGACTGGCGTCCTCACGGTTCACTCCAACTCCAAACCGCATACGACTGCAACAAGGACGCTATCGCCAAGGCTGAAGCCACCGACGTCTCCATCCTGATGAACACGTGCGCGGTAGACGCACAAAAGCTGCCCCCTGAAGAACAGGAGATTCCAGAGAAGACCCCGTCCAGAGCTGTGACCAAGAACAAGGAGACCAAGGACGTGGTCCTCGTCCCTGGTGACCCGAGTAAAACTACTCGCATCGGTGCAGACCTAGATTCCAAATAGGAAGACATGTTCGTCAGCTTCCTTAGGAAGCACATCGGCGTTTTTGCATGGAAACCTGAGAACATGCCCGGCGTTCCTAAGGAGCTGATCGAGCACTCCTTGAACGTCTCGAAGACCGCCAAGCCCATCAAGCAGAAGCTCCAGCGATTCTCTCCAAACAAGAAGGAGGCTATTAGGGTAGAATTAGCCTGGCTCCTAGCTACCGTCTTTATCAGAGAGGTGTACCATCCCGATTGGTTAGCCAATCCGGTCCTTGTACGAAAAAAGAATAATTAATAGAGAATGTGCGTTGATTACACCGATCTCAGCAAACACTGTCCTGAGGACCCCTTCGGTCTCCCCTACATCGATAAAGTCATCGACTCCACCGTCGGCAGCGAGTTGCTCAGTTTTCTCGACTGCTACTTCGGTTATCACCAGATCACCATGAAAGGAGAAGACCAGGAGAAGACCTCCTTCATCACCCCCTTCGGGACCTACTGCTACAAGACTATGTCCTTCGGCCTGAAGAATGCAGGCGCCACATATCGGCGGGCTATCCAGGCGTGCCTTGACAACCTTATTCCAGATATCGCCGAAGCCTACGTTGATGACGTCGTCATAAAATCAGGAAGGCCGAAGACCTCATCTCCAATCTTGAAGAAATCTTTAAGAAGTTATTTAATTTTCAATGGAAGTTGAATCCTCCATGTGCATCTTCAGAATCCCTTTCCGCAACCTGCTCAGCAACATCGTCAGCAAGCATGGCATCTTTCCCAATCCAGAGATAATTGAGGCTGTCTTGCGAATGAAGCCTTCGACTTGTGTCAAAGATCTCCAGAAGCTTACTGGGTGCATGGCGGCCCTGAGTCGATTCATCTCCAGGATAGGTGACAAAGGGCTTCCTTTCTTCAAGCTACTCAAGGCCAACGAAAAATTCGTCTGGTCGAAAGAGGCGGATCAAGCTTTCAAGGAACTGAAGCAGTTCCTAGTGCATCCTCCGCTACTCACCACACCTCAGAAGGATGAAACGCTGCTGCTCTACATCGCCGCCACTAGCAGAGTGGTCAGCACGACTACCGTGGTGGAGCGAGAAGAAGCCGATCACGCGTATCCAGTCCAGCGACCGGTCTATTTCATCAGCAAAGTCCTGAACGAATCCAAGACTCGCTGTGCCATCCTCCGCAACAAAGATGCCAATGGAAGAGTCTTGAAGTGGGCCGTGGAGTTGGGAACCTATTCCCTCGAGTTCCGTAGCCGAACGACGATCAAGTCACAGGTGCTGGCCGATTTCATCGCCGAACGACAATCAAGTCATAGAGATGCAGGAGCCGGTACCTCCCGAGCAGGAGGAGCACTGGACGACGTACTTCGAAGGATCTCTCAGCATCGGAGGCACAGGCGCCTGCGCACTCCTCATATCACCTTCTGGCGAACACCTCTGCTACGTACTGAGAATATACTCCAAAGCCTCCAACAATGCCGCCGAATATGAAGTAGCCATCCATGGCCTACAGATCGCCATTAAGCTCAGCATCACACGGTATATGGGGACTCTGCCCTAGTCATCAATCGAGTGAATAAATACTAGGATTGCACCAGCGAGAAAATGGATGCCTACGTCTCCGTAATCAGAAAGCTAGAAGGAAAATTCCTAGGCATCGAGTTTCATCACGTCATCCACGCTGACAACCAAGCAGCCGATGAGTTATCAAAGCTCGGCTCATCACGGGCAAATATCCCTCCTGGCATCTTCATCCAGGACCAGGTCAACCCCTCCATCCAGACAGAAGAAGAGACGGAAGCTGCTCCACCCGATCAGATTGTGGCATGCATCACCAACCATGAAGAAGACCGGCGAGCACCTTTCATTGCTTATTTTTTTGAGGCCAAGATTCCAGAAGACAAGATCAAGATAGAGCGCGTCGTGCGTCATTCCAAGCGCTATGTTCTGGTCGACGGCAAGCTCATGCGTAAAAATGCCAAATGTTAAGTCCTCCAGAAGTGTGTACCACGTGATGAAGGTATCAAGATACTCCAAGAAGCACACGGAGGCATGTGCGGTAACCACGCGGCTGCACGCACCCTGATCGGCAAAGCTTTCTGAGCAGGATTTTATTGGACAACCGCCATCCAGGACACTGAGAAGATTGTGCGACATTGCGAAGCATGCCAGTTTTTCGCCAAGCAGACACATGTTCCAGCCTAGGACCATCCCTGCATCATGGCCTTTCACCACATGGGGACTCAACATGATAGGACCCTTAAAGGCGGCCAAAGGAGGATACTGTTGCGTCTACGTCGCCATCGACAAGTTCTCTAAATGGATCGAATACAAGCCACTGGTGAAAGCCACAACGGCCAAAGCTGCCGAGTTTCTCAACAACATTTCTCACCACTTCGGCCTCCCGAATTGCATCATCACCGACCTTGGCTCCACATTTACTGGAAGCGACTTCTGGGACTTCAGTGATGAAAGGAGCATCATGGTGAAATACGTCTCAGTGGCTCATCCTCGAGCCATTGGCCAAGTGGAGAGAGCGAACGGGATGCTGCTCGATGCCCTCAAGAAGTGCCTGCACAAAGTCATCGAACGAAGCCCAGGGAACTGGATCCTTGAGCTGCCAGTGGTCATCTGGGGTCTACGAACCTAGCCCAGTCAAAATACCGGCGTATCTCCTTATTTCATGGTCTACGGGTCTGAAACAGTGCTCTCGGCTGACGTCGCCTTCCAAGCTCCTAGTGTCGAAAACTACAATGATGAAAGATCCGACTTCGCCCAAGCAGAAGACATCGATAGGGTTGAGGAAGAGCACCTGGTCTCATGCGTGTGCACAGTAAAGTACCTAGAGGTATTGCGATGATACTATAACCGCAATGTCAATGGCAGATTCTTCGTTGTCGGAGACCTCGGCTTTCGTCGCAAGCAGAGCAAGGAGGGCATGCATAAACTCTCCTCTCCATGGGAAGGGCCATACATGGTCAAGGCCGTAACTCGGCCAGGCTCGTACAGGCTGTGCAACCTCGAAGGCATTGAGATCCCAAACTCCTGAAACATTGAACATCTATGGCATTTCTATCCTTGACAGCGTTTCAAGGTAGATATGTGTATTTCCTTTTTCACTTCAATAAAAGTTACATGATTGCCATATACATATATGTGAATTGATGCAGTTCAGTAAACTACTAACAATTGTCACCAATGCATAAGTCCTGCACCCTCAAGGCAGCCAATGACTTCACCTCATCGCCAATAGCACGTAAGCCCCGCACCTGTTCGGGCAGTCTAACTTCGCCGGCACGTAAGCCCCGCACTTATTCGGGAAGTCTAACTTCATCGACACGTAAGCCCCACACCTTTTTGGGCAGTACAACTTTGTTGTCACGAAAATCCTGCACCTGTTCAGGCCGCCCAACATCTTCGCATCATCGCCAGCCCCGATTGCTTCGGGTTGCCGTCGCCTTCGATAAGCATAAGACCTGACAGAGTGCAGGCAACTTCGCCACCACATAAGCCCTAGGGACACCTGGGCCGTTAATCTTCGCTACTACATAAGCCCCGGGGATGCTTGGACAGTTTTAGCAGCATCTCCACAAGCCCCGTGAAAAGTACAAGCACTAGTCGACGATCTCTCCAAAAACCCCACGCTCGGGCTCTACTCCGATCTCTTCAAAACCGATCACGCTCGGGCTCCTCGCCAACCTCTCCAAATGCCCCGACCATGCTCTGGCACCTCTCGCCACACGCGATCACACTCAAAGAATTTCTACGATGCTCAGAAACAAAGTGAATCATACAGAGATTACAAAAAATTCACACGAACTAAGTTCGGAGTAACATTACATACAATATTCTCCGATCACACATCATTGTTTTATCAGTACATGCAGGCAGTTGACAATTCTTCTGCAGATTTTTCTAAATCCCCTCCATAGGGAAGAGCACCATATTAGCCACCAAGGCCTCTGCAGCTGGCTTTGCTTCCTCCTCCAACTGGTCTTCTTATTCGCTGGTGGTCCCAAGGGCGTATCCCTCTTCACCCTGTTGTTGCTAACGCTAGGGTAATGGGAGCGCACGACTTTGAGCACGTGGGCAGCCACATTTTTGGCGATGTCTGTGCAGAAGGTCTTGAAATGTCACAGAGCTTGATGGCTGCGGTGCACAATCTCGAACGGCCCCGGTCCTCTATCTCCGAAGGCTCCAACGGGCGGAACGGCAGGCGCATACTCGATGATATCAAGAACGGGCTTTATACCCTCCGCCATGATGTCGTACCATCCTTGGGTTGCTTCAAGCCGCTGTGACAAGTCATGAAGCTACGCTTGCGTCCTCGCCTCGGTATCTGCACACCAAAAATGAGTGAAGCACAGCCAACAAGGGATATTGTGACAACTCCAAGATGTAGGAAGCTTACCTTGGCGGAGCTCTTCGTTTCTCCGAGCTACCTCCCGTAAGACCGTCACTTCATTCGCAAGCTCCTTGACTGCATCAAGACAAACATGAGCCAACAGTTCCTAGAAAGGGAATGTAGCTGAAAAGGCAACTCAAGCGAACACAAACCTCGATTCACTGTGCTTTCAAAGGAAGTTTGCAGCCCTGCATATAACAACTCCAAAACTTAGAAGAGAGAACAATCCAAGGTGAAATGACAAGGACTCTGATCAGCTACAAACCCCTTTTATCCACCAACAACTGCCGTTCAGAATCTTCCAAGTCAGCAACGCGCCACTGCAAGACGTCGCGCTTCTCGCGGAGGGCACCTATCGCCGCGCTAGGTCCCTTTACCTCCTCATGCAGCTCCTCGTTCTTCGTGGCAGCACCCGCCAGGTGATGGAGGGTCTGCCGACGGTCTTCCGCTGTATCATGGACAACCTGGTCGAGCACAACAAAGCAGTTGGATGGCGAGCAGAGAACATGACAAGCAATTTCAGAAGAAAGAGCTGTTGCCCGCACACGTGAAGATAGATGACCCAGACGGTGGAGCACCTTCCTAAGGTCAGTGCGGGTCTCGTTAATATCTGCCTTTAAGGCATCTAGTTCATCGTCCGCCATCTCCTCTTCCACTGCAACGCAGTAGGTATCACCGATCCGTCGCCAGGTGCGAAGCACCACCGGCGGGACCTCTCCTGCAGCTTCTCGGGTGATCTCCTCAACATCTTGCTCAGGAGGAGCTGTACTTGAAGACGACCAATCTTGGTGCCCCTGGCTTGATCCTGGCATACCTCCTTGCGAAGGGTTGCTGGCCTGCGCATCCGCTCCTCGATCGAAACCGGTTGGTGGCACCGACCCATGCGGCTCAGGCTCCGATTGGCGACCTCTCTCGGCATCCTCCGGCTACTGTTCTATGCCCCGAGCTGACGGTGAAGTCAGTGGTGTCAGAGTCGGCTATGGTTGCTGCTCTGGTGGTGGTGGTTCATTTTGGGCTGCAGAATCCTCGCGCGGAATTTCCTGCGTGTTGGGGTCCGGCCGTGGCTCCTCTAGGTTTTTCGGCGACCCGTGGTCTGAGGTCCATGAAGCAGAGATGCCACTGCCAGCTCCACTTTTTGTCGATTCGTCTCCAACCACTCTGCCACTCGCTGCTCCTTTGACGTCCTCAGTTGAGGGACCCCTGGGCACAAAGTCAGGAACTTATCGTCGCCAGCAAAAAGACTAGCACACACGACAACAAGAATGATAGGGACCACTTACATCTCTGAGCAGTGGCGCTTGCGTGCAAACTGTTTCTTCTGACCAGTGGTCCCTTCATCTGGGCCGGGAGTTCTGGTCAGAGGAACCTCGCCCTTATGATGCTTTGGTGGCTGCTCCTCTTCATCACTCGAAGAACTAATCACCGTCTGACGACGATGCTGATCTTCAGAGATTTTCACCGGCTTCCTAGGCCTTCAACTCCTGCCCTTCGACGAGCCCGTCTTCTCGCTCACCAGCTGCTTACCCCGAGCTGCTCGGTGAGCCAGGGTTTCCTAATCTTCTTCATCATCGTCATCTTCTTCATCGCCTCCAGGCTCTTCAAAGACTTTGTCTTCGTCACCAGGATGTGAAGGTCTGAGTTGGCTGGAGGGGGTGAATAGCCTAAATAAAAATTCTACAAACCACTAGACCAAGTGATTAGAACCACAAGAGGCTATAATTGCAATGCTAGAGCAACAACTAATCTAAGCAAGCCACCTACATAATTCTAGTTAACACTAGGCCCTAAACCACACAAGCTAACTAGCACGGGCAAAACAACTACACAACTACACATGGCAAGCTAGCTAGAGAAGTAATTACTTTGCACAAGGTAAGGAGGAGCGATTCGGATGTTATACCTTTGCCTTGATATGAAGCCAATCTTCGGGATAATCAACAAGTCGCTCACTCGAAGGTGAGGAAATCAATATGAACACCAAGATTTATCCCCGGGGTTCACGTGCTTGCCGGCACGCTACGTCCCCGTTGTGTCGACTTCAACCGGTGGTCCGGTGGCTAATCGGTATCACACACCTAGCCTACACCAGGCGCCACAAGGACCTACCACGGAGGAAGTAGCTCAATGACATGAGCAACCTACTAGAGTTACCTTTGAGCACTCCGCTCGGGGTAGGTACGAACCCCTCACAATCCACCAGTGTGAGCAAGCACAATCACCAAGCTTCTCCACACCTTCTCCACCACCAAACTGGCTAGGTGACGGCAATTACAAAGAGTAACAAGAATTACTCTACCACCAAGACACCAAGTGTACTAGGATGGAATGAGATGATCACTACACTTGATTCACTCTCTCAATCGAAAACTTGAGTTGAATCAAAGGAAGAGAGTTGGAGGGAGTGTGCTGAGCTCTCAAGGGGCTTAGGATGATCAAAATATGCAAGAGTAATGCCCCAAGCCAGCCACACTCCTATATGTAAGCGTGCTCAAAGATCTAGCCATTTTACTTAAAATCGGGCACACCGGACACTGCTTAAGTTCACAACGGACGCGTCCGGTGGTTGTCCGATGTATTGCCCGCTGACACGTGT
Organism: Eremochloa ophiuroides; assembly: GCA_038502445.1. Lineage (NCBI taxonomy): Eukaryota > Viridiplantae > Streptophyta > Magnoliopsida > Poales > Poaceae > Eremochloa > Eremochloa ophiuroides. The sequence continues at coordinate 31,313,969 of JAHLJS010000008.1, forward strand.
ACTAGCCGTTTGAATTTTATACCTGCGCGCGCTCACACTGGACGCGGAGCAGTCGCATCGGACGCTCCAACGCCCGTGTCTGGTGCAACAACATAGAGCTTCCAGAGAGCTCAAACTGGCACCGGACGTGTCCGCTATTAGATCACCGGACGCTCCCAGCGTCCGGTGTACTTACCGAGACAATGCCTCAATTTCAACAGCGAACGCACAAACTAAGTCACCAGACGCACTGGAGTTACTTTTCTAGCGTCCGGTGCTTTCACAGAGAGGTTCCAAAGAGTTTAAATGCACACCGGACGCGTCCGGTGAGCACCCACCGGACGCAGCCAGCGTCCAGTGCTCCTCTGAGAGCTGCTTTCACCATCTCTTCAACTACCTTGTGTTGGCACTTCTTAGCGACAGCAGAAAAATCCGCAAGCGCACGGAAGTACTGTTGTAGCACTTCACCCGGAAGTATTCAGGGTATCGTATTTTCCCAAAGGAACGGCTTATGTTAGAGGTCTCTAGCTAGTTTACCCTAGAAAAAGGTAGAAGGGATAACTTGGGTGGAGAGGATACACTAAGTCTGGAAACACTAAGTGAAGATGACTTTCCCACTACTTGCTTGCTTCAGGCCCACTGACGCAGCTGGTCTGCCAGTCGATACCTGTATCAGCGCCATTCCGCGGCCGAACGTGGGGTAGTTCAAATACGAGTGGACAGGGCTGTCACCACCTGCCTCCTACCCCTCTGCCCGTGGGCGCGCGCAACATACGAAGGTAGACTCCGACTTAGACACCACGTCTACGAAGGCGACTACTACTCTAGCGATGGCCAGGAACTTCCGTCTCTATCAGGAGTCTTCTAACTAGAGCACCCATCCTAAGAACGAGCATTGATCCCACAAACAAGTAGCTTTATAAAAGTAACTCACTTAATGGATCAAAACTAAAATGTATCACAAATCTCTTACTTCAAGTAGCAAGATGGTTGTAGAGGTACAAGTTAGATGTGAGAGCCGACAGGTCCGGCACTTCGTCCACCCAAGGGTAGAACTGCTTCGACCCCGCTATCACTTCTCAAGCTTCTATCTCTCTCTAACCCTATACTAGCCCAGCTAGAAGCTACACTAATGGAAAATGGTGGTACTCCCTTCTTCTTCTCTATTGTATCATGTTCTTATCACGGAGGGGGTGAGGGCCTCATTTTATAGCTCCACAGGTCGGTTTCGGCGTAGATAAATATGGAAGGAGGTGAAACCGCCTTCAGGGAACCGCCATGAGCATTGTCATTGAAACTGGGCCCGGGAAGTGCCATCTGGGGGCGGCCGCCCACGGGGGCAGTCGGTCCCTGGGAGGTGGCAACTGGCCACCGCCATCGGGTGGTTGGTTGCTCCCTGGGCCTGGGCCTCCCCCGTGGTTACGGATGGATCCCGTTTGATGGTTTGATGGGCTTTTCTCTTTTATTCTTGATTTGCGCCTTTTCTGAATATGTTTTTTGGAAGTGCGCTTTTCGGTGATTTTTATTCATTTCCACGTGTTTGACCTGCAAGTCACATGTGCAACAAAACTCATGGAAAGGTTAGATAAAAGCCCTACCTTCTATTTATTTTAGCATTAGAATGATGTTATATTTTGGTTGTTAAGGACCGCCAACAACTCCCCCACACTTGGTCCTTTACTCGTCCTCGAGTAAAGTGCTAAGGACCAAATGGGTTCATTTTCCTTATTCATAATGATCTGCATACAGTTTATTCCAAACTTCACCTGGATTTATGAACTTCAATGTGTCTACCAAATTATCTTGAGTAATTGCAAAATGGAATAGTCTGGATTCAAATCTGCTTAGTTTGTCCACGCGTAGAAACTTGGGTATTTGCAAGGTTTTGAAAATCATAAGAATAGCTTGTGTTCCTTGAATGATTCTCTCAAATCGCTCATGTATGTAAGTGGTTCCTTACCAAGGCATAAAAATAATGCCTTCACATGGTTATCCTGCCTCTAAAAAGGCTTATCTGGAGTTTTAGGAAGGAATGAAAATGATGAGGCACACTTACCCTGCATATGTTGTCAAGTCAAACCTCAGACCGTACCGAAGGGAGTGCGTCATACTCTTAGATCAGAATGTGCATGTGTGTGGAGAATATGAAGGTGGAAACCTAATTCTAAATCTTTTTGATACCCTATGCATCATGATTCTCCTTTTTGAAAAAGACAAGGTACGGGCTATAGGAACTTCATCACTATTTATATATATATTTTTTTTGAACAGGTATTTGGAATCATCTTTCCCGTTTATTTTCTGATGCCTCTTGGCACAGATTCTTTCTTTTTTTAAAACATAGCCTCATATTTTTTATTGGCATAAGACATATTTTGAATGAGGAGATATCATGATGGATGAGTAAAGTTTTTGTATCAAGAGTGCGTGTTTCTTTGGATAAAAACAACACTTTTATTTGGTGGAGGTAAACTGCACAACTCCAATTGTAAGAGTTGGCATATTTTGGTTGGTGTATGTGATTTATGATCTTGGGAGCATGAAACATCTCTCAACAGCGGTCAAAAAATTTGACCAAACTCAACACAAAGTAAATGGCATATGTGGAAGGTTTCATCATAAAGAATCATATATGGCCTTGGTAGGTATTTGTTAATCATTCAAGGAACATGCTAATTGAATTTTTGTAAAAATCAATCCCAAATACTTGGCAAGAACGAGTAAGCATCATGTCATCCGGCTATATCTCATTTGTCAATTACTTAGATAAAAAGGGGTCCCTAAATGGTGTTCATAAATCTTGTAGGAATATTAGCAAGGAATAAAAAATATGCAAACATTCTGAACATGGGAAGACATGTTTGATGGAGCATGAAGGAGACATCATTCTTTAAATTTTATATTTTAAAACTTTTTCTTTAATTAGGGAGAGAGAGGGGAGATGTTTGCACAAACCGAATTTGATTTTTGTTCTTGTGCAGTTTAACTTTGAAGAGTTCTTCCCCCCCACACTTGTTTTCTTTCCAGATTGGTTAGTCACAATAGATAGAGAAAACAAGTGTGCAATATATAAAGATAAAAAAACTTCTTTTCCATTAATAAATCAAATAGGCATATTACATTGAAAGGGGACATGATTGGAAAATAAAAGATCATGAAGAGGAAAAAATGTGTGCCTAATCATTTGTGTAGCAGGAGCGTTCTAAAGATATTTAGAGAACGTGCTCAACTCCTGCTGATTTAGCGATCCTGCGCAGCTGCTCTCCATAGCCGCGGCGCATCTCATCTAGTTCATCTCTAAGTCCTTTCACGCTAAGATGAGCTATGCGGGCTTGTGCCTTTTCAACATTTAGGCGCATGCTCTTGATGCTAGCATTTAGTGAGGCGATGGTTTGGCCTTTGGAAGGCTTTTCATCCTCACTATCGCTAAAGAATCCCTTAGGCTGCCCTCTAATAATTTTCCTAAAGACTGTGCGCCTGGCGCCTGAGGTTTCGGCAGAGGGTGTATGTTTCTTAGAAGGTGTTTCGCCTCTGCGGAAAAGGCCTTTAGCGTACCCTCCATCAGGTTTGCGCACTCCCCTAATGGTGTAAGAACGAATGTCTTTAGTGGGAGACGACAGAGAGGGTAAATTGGATGAAGAGGGCATCACGGCAGCATGCTTGCTAAACCCGCTACTACTAGGGGCCTTCCTCTTGAGGCCTAAAACGCCAGTAGTTGGTCGCACAGCAATACTCTTCTTCTTGGCACCTCCTTCAGGTGCACGGGAACGTGCCGTGGACTTCAAGCTTGAAATGTTGCTAACATCATTGGTTGACGGGGGTAGAAAGGCTAGCGGCTTCTCCACTATGGCACGAGCTTCTTCTCTCACAAAAGAGCTCTGTTGATAGGGAACTATGTCTAGGTTGGCAATGGAGCCGGGAGCTTGGATCAGCGAGAGAGCATAGCTAGACATGGTCACGGCTTGCAACTGGGAGAGCTTCGCATCTTTTGTGAGAGGAAGAAGAGAATGGTTTGGTGTGAAGAGAGGAGAGGCCTTTGAATTGCTTTTATAGGTTCTACCGATGTTTCTGTTGAGGAAATGATCTGATCGTAACCAGAGACACGATACTAGAGCAATCACAAATAGGTACGAAAAATATCGACGATATTTGAGCTAGCTGGGGGCGGTCGACCCCGGGGGCGGTCGGTTCCCTGGGTCCACCTGCCAGCCTCTGCCTTTTTCCAACATGTCTTGCTGATTGAGTACATCTCTATCCCAGTTACGATCAAGTGTGATGCGGAGGATCAAAGTGATTGAGTGTAAATTTGATATGTGAAGAATATCTCAAGATTACACTATCATGCATTTATGAGAGAATATACCTATGCTCAAAAGGATTTCATGTAAATGAAAGGAAAGATCATAGGGGAATTTTTGGGTATTTCATAAATGCAACACTATTGCTCTACAACCATCTATTTATTTATGAAATAGTTAAAGTATAATAAATGTTTATTTATATATATATATTTATTTATTATTATTATTATATATATTTTTTATAAGTTTTTAATGAACTCTTTAAAGGATATTATGTTTATTTCATCAATGAAATTCAGTTCGGGTTCAAGGAATACCTTGAGACGTTGGCCATTTACCTTATGGATGTTACTGTCATCGTCTTCTATTGTGATTGCTCCATGTGACGATACGTTGATGACGGGGTAAGGTCCGTCCCATTTACTTCTGAGCTTGCCTTTCCCGAACAATTTGACTCTTGAATTGAAGAGCAGAACTTTGTCGCCTATCTTGAATTCTTTGTGTTGAATTCTTCGATCATGCCATCTCTTTGTTCGTTCTTTGTAGAGCTTGGCACTATGATAGGACTTTTCTCGCCATTCTTCTAGTTCTGCTATTTGTTTCTGCCTATTTTTACCAGCTGACATGAGATCCATGTTCCAGGTTTTAATTGTCCAGTGAGCTCTATGTTCAAGCTCAACAGGCAAATCGCAACTTTTCCCATAGATCAGCTGATATGGTGACATCCCGATGGGGGTTTTGTAAGCTGTCCTGTATGCCCAAAGCGCATCAGGTAGCTTATCTTTCCATCCTCTTCCCATTTCATTCACTGTTTTCTGAAGGATGTTTTTAATTTGTTTGTTCGAAGTTTTGGCTTGTCCACTGGTTTGGGGGTGATAAGGAGTAGCTATGTTGTGCTTGGCTTCCAGTTCCGCAGGAATGCTCTAAAAGTTTTGTGTATGATGTGTGAGCCCCCGTTGCTTATCACCATCCTAGGTGTTCCAAAGCGAGGGAAGATCACTTCATGAAACATCTTTCTTGCATGTTTTGCATCCGTTGCTCGACAAGGTAGCGCTTCGACCCACTTCGAGACATAGTCAACTGCCACGAGGATGTACTCACAGTCTCCCGACTTTTGGAATGGTCCCATGAAGTCAATGCCCCAGACATCAAATACTTCTATTTGGAGGTTGAAATGAAGGGGCATGGCGTTGCGGGAGCTGATATTGCCTTGCAGCTGACATTGTCGACACCTTTGAATGAATTCTTTGGTGTCGTTATACATTGTTGGCCAATAGAATCCGCATTGCCAAATTTTGGCTTGTGTGCGAAAAACTCCATAATGGCCCCCGTATGGTGCTGCATGACACCTCTCAATGATTTGTGCACCCTCGGCAGTAGGCATGCATCTTCTCAACAGTCCATCGGCACAAACCCGGTATAGGTAGGGTTCATCCCACAGGTGACGTCTGCTTTCATATTCTAGCTTCTTTCTGGATTCGCCTGGGGGTACATACCCTGAAACCATGTAGTTCACAATATTTGCATACCATGGGTTTGTGTCGGTGACCATGAGGAGCATGTCGTCGTGTAAGAAGTCATTGATCTCCTGTTCCTGCATGTTAGTGACTTGCATACGCGAAAGATGGTCGGCAACAGTGTTTTCTGCTCCTTTTTTATCTTTTATTTCAATATCAAATTCTTGTAATAACAAGATTGTGGGGGTATAATTCCGTATACCCACATAGTCATACTTGGCCCAAGTCTATCGAACAGGCCTGAACTACCAAGGACACGTCACCCATACGATCTCCAGGAGATCGCGTCTATCCGCAGAGTCCTTGCGGGCAAGAAAGTAGCTTTCCTAGGATCTAGCCGATTGGTTTCCCAGATGGACTAGGATTGTAATTTGTTATGTATGGCAAGATCAACTTGTAACCCTGCCCCCCGGACTATATAAGGCGGGCAGGGGGATCTACTCAATTCATCTAATCTACTAGCAATACAACACAGCAGCATATAGGACGTAAGGTATTACGCCTTGTGGCGGCCTGAACCTGTCTAAATCTCTGTTCCACACGAGTTGTGCTCCCTCGTTCGTCCCAGGCGCACCCTCACCGTCTCATCTACTACCGCGGGCATACCCCTCGGTAGACTATCGCCGGTATTCCGTCGACAGTTGGCGCGCCAGGTAGGGGGTGTGCCATCTGATTCCATGGCGAATAAGGTGATTTTTTCAAGCTCCATCAAGCTCCCGACGCCGGGCCAGATCTTCACGGTGGGATCCATTACCTGGGTCGTCGGCGCGAACGGCGAAGGGGTGATTTTGGACGCAGCTCAGATCCCCTGCGTGTTGCCTCCGACGAAAAGGCTGCCACGCTACGTTCGAAAAAACATCGACAAAGACGACCTGATCGGGTCTATAGATCGGATCACTAAGAAGCCGTCAGAGGGACTCCCAATCCTGGAGTCCGTGTCATCCACAACGCACTGCCCCTCTTCGCTGTCCCCCGACACAACACTAGTCGTCACCGTCACACCTCTCGAAAGGATTGTTGAGGAGCGACCTCGAGCGGATCGTCCTCCGAACGGCTACTTGCCGCTCGGGCTACAAAACGCAGCTTCCAGCTTCGCTCAAACGCTGCATCAACACGCCGGCACCAGCTCCTTCATTACCCCCGATAACGTCCGCCCCGACAATGATGATCAAGAGGGTGGCCTTCCCACCGATCTGCCCCCCAACAAGCAATTTTTTGGGGGACCGGTCCTTGCCATCAGCAACAACAGCGACCCGCCACCCAATGAGTCCGAAGAAGCCCGAGCAGCCCGCGAGGCAAGGAACGCCGATCGCAGACGACGCCACGAGCAGCAAGCTGAAGCGAGGAGAACTGCGGTGAAGAATCTGGAGCCCGAATTTTGCATGCTCGGGCAGTACGAGGTCTGCACAACTCCAAGCGCCAATGTCGCCGTCGCAATCGCCGAGGCCAAGAGGCTACCCCAGACTCCAGAGCTCGGGCGGCTCACCGCTCTTCTCCAAGCAACTCAGGTCCAGATCAACGAAGGAAGACAAGCGCCATCTCATAGCACGGCATCGGCTACAGAGCTCGTCGGCGAAGATGGTGAGATGTCTCGCGGTGGTCGGAGACCTCATCGGTGAGACGGCGACCAAGAGGTGAACCAATCCGACCTCCGCGCAAAGCTGAAGACCAAAGACCTACGCGGCCACATCGAGAACAGGAGAGAAGCCAGACACTCAGCAGAGGCTGAGCGACGAAGAGAGTATGATCAGACGCACGGCTTCCCCAATGACAAGACCACCCCGGAACTGCCATTCATGCCGACACTCCGAGCGGTCGTCTGGCCTCCTAACTTCAAAGTTGTCGGCGTCAAGACTTACGACGGAAGAGCCGATCCCAACAAATGGCTCAACGTCTACGAGATCGCCGTCCAAGCCGCCGGTGGAAACAGGGATGTGATGGCCAACTACCTCCCGGTCATGCTCAGCGCCTCCACCAACAACTGGCTTCATAGTTTGAGGCTGAACTCCATCAACACTTGGGATCAATTAAAAGAGCACTTCGTCAATAACTATCACGCCACCTGCAAGCAACCGGGCATGAAGTATGATCTTGAAAGACTTCGGCAAGGCTCTCGGGACTCCCTGCGAGACTACATCCGGCACTTCTCAGAAATCAGAAACGACATCCCCGACATCACAGATGTAGAAGCCATCTCCGCGTTTATGCGCGGCCTGAGGCCCGACGAGGAACTGCGGAAGAAATTATACCGCACCAGCCCGACCACCGTTGCCGAGATGCTACACATCGCCAACAAATATGCCGATGGAAATGACGCAGCTCATCACTCCATTCACAGTCGCCTTCGCTTCCCTGACCAATCGCGGAACCAAGAAGAGGGCCACCGAACTGATCGGCACCAGGGTGATCGAGCTCCTCGGAGAGACTACCGCCGCGATGACCGCGACCATCCACGAATCGACGAAGTCGTCGACTCAACAGCAGGTTGCGAGCTACTCAGCTTCCTCGACTGTTACTCCGGATACCATCAGATCGCTTTGAAGGAAGAAGACCAAGAGAAGACGTCTTTCATCACCCCTTTCGGGGCTTATTGCTACAAAACCATGTCGTTTGGATTGAAGAATGCTGGAGCAACCTACCAACGGGTGATTCAAGCTTGTCCGGACGACCTTATCCCCGACGTCGCTGCAGCATACGTTGATGACGTCGTCATTAAGACTCGAACGGCTGAAGGCCTCATCTCCAACCTCGAAGCAGTTTTTGAAAAACTGGACAAATTCCAATGGAAGCTTAATCCTGGCAAGTGTATATTCGGCGTCCGATCCGGCAACTTGCTCGGTAACATCATCAGCAAGCAAGGCATCCTCCCCAACATGGAAAAAATCAACGCGGTTATGAGGATGAAGCCTCCGACCAATGTCAAAGATGTGCAAAAGCTCACCGGGTGCATGGCGGCCCTTAGCGGTTTCATTTCCAGACTGGGCGAGAAAGGCCTCCCATTTTTCAAGTTACTAAAAGCTGGCGAGAAGTTCACCTGGTCGGAAGAGGCAGATACGGCCTTCAGAGAACTCAAACGCTTCTTGACGAGTCCTCCGCTCCTCACAGCTCCAAAAAAGGACGAAACATTGTTGATCTACATCGCCGCGACTAATAACGTCATCAGCACTGCCATCGTCATTGAACGAGAAGAAGACGGTCACGCCTATCTGGTCCAGCGACCAGTTTACTTCATCAGTGAAGTCCTCAACGAGTCCAAGACCCGTTACCCAACGGTGCAGAAATTGATATACGCTGTTCTCGTCACCTCAAGAAAGCTCCGTCACTATTTTGAAGGATATTCCATAGCAGTAGTCTCGGAATACCACCTGGGTAGCATCCTCCAAAATAAAGACGCCAACGGTCGGATCCTAAAATGGGCAGTAGAGCTGGGAACATACTCCATTGATTTCCGCAGCCGAATAACAGTCAAGTCGCAGGTACTCGCTGATTTCATAGCCGAATGGACAGAGATACAAGAGTCTTCGCATCCGGCACAGGAAGAGTATTGGACAATGTTCTTCCACGGGTCCCTCAGCATCAGCGGCGCTGGAGCTGGAGTACTCCTTATATCGCCCTCCGGTGAGCGCCTCCATTACGCCTTGCGAATTCACTTCATGGCATCCAACAACGCGGCCGAATACGAGGCCGCCTTGCATGGTCTCCAGATAGCCTCCAAGCTCGGCATCCATCGCATCATGGTCTATGGGGACTCGGCCCTAGTCATCAACCAGGTTAACAAAGACTGGGACTGCAACAATGAGAAAATGGACTCCTACGTCGCTGCAATCAGAAAAATCGAAGGGAAATTCCTTGGAATAGAATTCCATCATATCATTCGAAGCAAAAATCAGGCGGCCGACGAATTGTCAAAGCTCGGATCATCCCGGTCCGAGGTCCCCGTAGGCGTTTTTATCCAGGATCTGTTCAACCCCTCCATACAGACTGATGGCAATACCAGCAGCTCCACGACCGACCAGATAGTGGCGTATATCCCAACCCCTGAAGAGGACTGGAGAACCCAGTTCATTGATTACCTACTGGAAGCAAGGGTCCCCGAAGATAGAACAGAAGCCGAGCGCCTGGTCCGAAGATCCAAAAGCTATGTCCTAGTCGACAGCAAACTCATGCGCAAGAATACCAGGAGCGAAGTCCTACAAAAATACGTCCCAGGGGAAGAGGGTCTCAGGATCCTTCATGAGGCTCATAGTGGCATGTGCGGCAATCACGCGGCTTCGCATACTTTGGTCGGCAAGATTTTCCGAGCAGGTTTCTATTGGCCAACAGCAGTCCAAGACGCCGAGAAGATAGTCAGAGAATATGAGGCATGCCAGTTCTTTGCCAAGCAGACACATGTACCAGCCCAAGAGTTGCAAACCATCCCTGCGTCGTGGCCTTTCGCTACATAGGGACTGGACATGGTTGGTCCATTTAAAACGGCAAGAGGGGGATTTCGCTCCATTTATGCCGCCATCGATAAGTTTTCCATGTGGATCGAGTACAAGCCGTTAGTCAAGGCTACGGCAACCAAAGCAGCAGAGTTCTTCAAGGACATATCCTATCGCTTCGGGCTTCCGAACAGCATCATCACCGACCTGGGATCAAAATTTACTGGAAGTGATTTTTGGGATTTCTGCGAAGAAAGATGCATATCCGTCAAATATGTGTCCGTGGCTCATCCTAGAGCTAACGGCCAGGTGGAGAGAGCAAACGGTATGCTGCTTGACGCCCTCAAGAAGCGTCTCCACGCAGTCGTGGAGAGAAGCCCAGGCAACTGGATTGACGAATTACCAGCGGTGATCTGGGGACTTCGGACTCAACCCAGTCGGAGCACAGGAGTATCGCAATATTTTATGGTGTATGGATCGGAGGCGGTACTACCTGCAGATGTAATCTATCGATCTCCAAGGGTTGAGGTATATGAAGAAGCCCACTCCAACGAGGCCAGAGCAGACGAAGTCGACAAGTTAGAGGAAGAGCGCCTGATCTCCTGTCTACGAACAGCTAAATATCTAGAAGGGATCAGGCGATATTACAATCGCAATGTCAACGGCAGAGCTTTTGCAGTCGGCGACCTCGTTCTCCGTCGAAAGCAGAGCAAGGAGGGGATGCATAAACTATCATCTCTCTAGGAGGGGCCATACATCGTCAAGGCAGTTACAAGACCAGGTGCATATAGGCTTTCCGACCTAGACGGCGTCGACATCCCCAATTCCTGGAACATCGAGCACCTGCGACGTTTCTACCCTTGATCCAGGGTTCAAAACAGATATGTGTATTTTCATTCTATTATAAATAAGGGAAATATATTGTTATTCTCGATATTTTTGCCTCCATTACATTTTGTACAGCTAAATGTCTTCAACAATGCGTACGCTCCGCCACTGCTCGGGCAGCACGTCTTCGCCTACGCATAAGTCCCGCCACTGCTTGGGCAGCATGTCTTCGCCTACACATAAGTCCCGCCACTGCTCGGACAGCACGTCTTCGCCTACGCATAAGTCCCGCCACTGCTCGGGCAGCGCGTCTTCGCCTATGCGTAAGCCCCGCCACTGCTCGGGCAGCACGTCTTCGCCTACGCATAAGTCCCGCCACTGCTCGGGCAGCGCGTCTTCACCTATGCGTAAGTCCCGCCACTGCTCGGGCCGCACGTCTTCGCATATGCGTAAGCCCCGCCACTGCTCGGGCAGCATGATTTCACCAATGTGTAACCCCCGCACCCGCCGGGCAGCATCTGGTTCGACGCCGCGTAAGCCCTAAAAATGATAGGCCGCCTTCCTACGACACTTCATTGACCGCCCCGATATATCGGGTAGCCTTCGCCCACGATAAGCGTAACCCCCGCCTAGCGCGGGCAGCTTCGCCACCACGTAAGCCCCGGGGACACCTAGGCCGTTAGGTCTTCGCTAACATGTAAGCCCCGAGGACGTTTGGGCAGTTTAGCAGCGTCTCCAGAAGCCCCGGCAAAAGCACGGGCGACACGCAGGGCGTGTAGGATTATTCTTCGACCATACAAGATCTCGACTATGTTCAGGCATCTCAATTTAAATCCCTTCGGTAGGAAAAAGTTGAACATCAGCGGTCAACATTTTTGCGGCTTCCCTAGCCTCTTCTTCAAGCTGGTCTTCCTGCTCTTCGGTGGTTCCCCGAGCATACCCAGTCTGTACTCGGTCGTTCTTCACTCCCGGGTAATGCGATCAGACGACTCCAAGCACATGGGCGGCCACATTTTCAGCAGCATCCAAGTAGAAGTCTTTAAAGAATCGAAGAGCTTCCCGTCCACGTTGTACGATGTCGAGGGCACCGGGACCTTCAGCAGGCGGTATGGCGGGCGCATACTCAATGATGTCAAGCACAGGCTCAACACCACCAACAAAGGCCTCAAATCTTCCGTTGGCAGCCTCAAGGCGACCCGCAAGGTCATCAACCTGCGCACGATGCCTACGTCCCATCTCTGACAAACAAAGCAAGTCAGTCGCACTACAAAAAAAAAGAAGAGGAAGGGGAAAGCCGAACACAAACAGGTAACCTGTGATCGTTTCCAGGTTCTTTTGGGCGGCCTCTCGCATCAACGTCACCTCAGCTTCTAGCTCAATGGCTGCACGTCACAAAGAATACAATCAGATCATCAAACCAAGACATTTTACAAATGACGAGACGTCGCACATACTTCGCTTCGTGGATCCATCCAGCAGCTCTTGAAGACCTACATACCACAAAATTGGCGTTCAGAGAGCAAAAGCGGGACGAATAGCTGTCAAGAAGCACAACATTCCAACATACCTTTGTTTTCTCACAATAGACGCTTCTCGGATGCCATAAGATCCGAGCAGTGTAGCTCCAAGGTTTCACGCTCCTCGCGCATGCCTGCCACCACCCCCTCTAGGCAACTCACCTCGGTCTGCAGCTACTTGTTTTTCTCTGCTACATCCCAAAGGCGGTGTAGGGTTTTTCGGCGATCTTCGGCGGTTTCATACACTGTCTGGAACACCAAAAGAGCAACAGATTATCAAGTCATTATATCGTTCGGATAAAATACGATAGGTGTCACCTGCACACGCGACGAAAGGTTTCCCAGACGTCCAAGAAGTTTTCTCAAGTCCGCGCGAGTATCGCGGATGTCATTCTTCAGTCCATCTATCTCGGCATCAGCAAGATCTTCCTCCGTGGCGACAGCATAGGTGTTCCCCACCATCCGATACGTGCGAATCAAAGGCACAGGCCCCGTTCGGGCGATTTCTTCGATATCCGCACCCTCTGGGGAAGCGTTTGTGGAGGGCCGAGGACATGGCCCCTGTTAGCGCCTCCGAGCTGGTCTCCGTTCCACGATCAGCACTCCCAGGAGGAATAGTGCTACCGTGTCTCGGCGGCGACGTCCGAGCTTCATCTTCACAGCTCGGGTCCTCGACATTTGGCCTCGAAGGAGAAGCCGGAGGCGGCGGGGTGGGCATGCGTGGCTGTTTGGGATGAGATGGTGAGCCTTGCGCATCAGCTGTTGAGGGCCTCTCGGGCGATCTCTGGGGTGATTCATGTTCTGAAGTCCAGCCAGCGCGGAAGCCCTCTGCTACACCAGCCTCCGAAGTTGTCATCTTTTCAGCGCCGGGATTCTCAGCGTCTTCATTAGAAGGGTCCCTACATTTCCAAGACAAAATCTCAACACTGTTCGGATCAAAAAAGGGAGCAATATGGAGAAAATCCTACTTACATTTCTAAGCGACGACGCTTTCGACCGAATTTCTTTCTTTGACCGGAAGCTCCAGCGGCAGCGGCAGGAACATCACCTTTATGGCGTTTTGTGCTTGGTTCATCCTGATTCGTGCAAGGGGCGTCGGCGGCGGCTTGGGCACGGTCCTCGAAAATCTTTACCGGAGCTTCAGCAGCTCGGACGCCACTAGAAGATCCAGCTTTTTCTGACACCGGCTGTTTCTCCCGAGCAGTTCTTTGGGCCAGTGTCTCCTCATCTTCTTCGTCAAAAGACTCTTTCTTCTTCAGATAGTTCAGTAGAGTCATCTTCGGCACGTCTCTGGTGATAACTGTGCATCGCGTCAACTCGGCCCGGCCAGTTTGCGGTTGGTACATCGGAGAAGTACACCTTTTTGTCCTGTCCATTTATCTTCAAGAGATCAAACAGAAGTTATGGTATAAGAACAATATGAGTGATGGAAGTGCCGGGGCAGTTCGGAACTTACCTCTGGCGGGGGATTCTTCAGATTAAAAGCCGCACTTTGGCCCCGGTTGCCTATATGAGAGCCTTTTCCAAAATATTCTTCCAAGACTTCTTTAACTTGGGCTTCGGATAAATCTCCGGATGAGCACCTGGTCGGATCTTTCTGACCGGTAAATTCAAAGGCAGGATGAATTCTATCCTTGCAAGGTTGGACGCGACGAAAGACAAAATTGGTAGCAACCCCAACTCCATTCAGGGTTAAACCCTTGATGATTTCCAGCAATTCGTTTACTTGTCCTAGCTCCTCTACATGCGGTTTCTCCGTCCAGCTATTCTGTTTTTCTGGAATCTGATCTATGGCACACCGGACGCTTGGTTCATGATTGGGGATATAGAACCATCTCTTGTTCCAGTCACGCACACTAGTATTCAGAGGAACCTGGAGGTAATGTGCGGACATCCCGTCACGCATTTTCAGATACACTCCACCAGCAACTCGAGAACCTGTGCCACTCGATTTCACAAGAACGAAGAAATGGCGGAACAGATTGAAGTGCGGGAGAATGCCAAGGTATGCTTCGCAGAAGTGGATAAAGATGGAAATCAAGAGGATAGAATTGGGATTCAAGTGGCACAGGGAAATTTGGTAATAATCAAGTAACTTGCGAAGAAACGGATGGCATGGCAAACCAAATCCGCGGGTAAAATAATCAGAAAAGACTACTATTTCTCCAGAATCAGGCATTGGATATGGTTCACCTTGTGATATTCTCTAGCCTCCGGTCGCCTGGTCAGGAAGGAATCCCCAGGCCACGAGCGCATCGAGCTGCGATCTTCCCAATGCTGACGGTTGCCATTCGTTCGACATGCGAAATTCCCCCGGTTGTGCCTCCTTCGACTTTTTTGATTAGCGGGTGCTCTTCCTGGTGCCTGCCATAGCAGATCTGGGCGGGGGAGAGCTGGATTCGATGGTTTTTCTGTGGCGGCGGCGGAAGAAAAATGGAACCCTAGACGGCGATGGAGGAATAGGCGGAGACGGATGTGTGTTTTGGGATTTGAATGTGCAAGAAGATAAACCAACTGTTCCCTTTTTATATTTATTCCTCTGTCAAATGGCACAGGGGTATTTTCGGTTTACAAATCGTTTGTTGCAGAGAAAAGCACCGCTCAGATACTTCGTTGTTTTCATCAAGTGTTTCTGAGCAGCAAAGCTGCTCGGGGATTTCGTCGCCTTCGTCAAGCGTTTCCGAATAGCAAAGTTGCTCGGGTACTTCGTCGCCTTCGTCAAGCGTTTCCGAGCAATAACCACTGCTCGGGGACTCCGTCGCTTTCTTCAAGCGTTTTCGAGCAATAAGCACTGCTCGGGGACTCCGTCGCCTTTGTCATGTGTTTCCGAGCAGGAAGGCTGCTCGGGGACCATTTTTTCGTCAAGTGTTTCCGAGCAGCAAGGCTGCTCGGGGACTCCGTCGCTTTCATCAAGTGTTTCCGAGCAGCAAGGCTGCTCGGGGACTCCGTCGTTTTCGTCAAATGTTTCCAAGCAGCAAAGCTGCTCGGGGACTTCGTCGCCTTCGTCAAGTGTTCCCGAGTAGCAAGGTTGCTCAGGAATTTCGCCGCCTTGTCAAGCGTTTACGAGCAGCAAAGTTGCTCGGGGATTTCGTCATCTTTATCAAGTGTTTTCGAGCACTAAAGCTGCTCGGGGACTTCGTCGACACTTCACAAGATCAACAAGGATAAAGATTTTGACCCTGACACCACGTGACTGCATCACCTACTATCAGGCTCAGGGACTAAGTGGATACACTTCACCTGCCAGTGAAGGTATTGGCTCTGTCCTGGTAAAACTGGATACACTTCGCTAAAGAGAAACTTTTTCAATTTTTTTTGAGCCCTTACATCCGTCTGGTCAAGCAACACTGAAGGTCTGCACCTCTCGACAAATGCAAGGCGCTCGGGGACTAGCTATGGGTATATAAGCCCATATACCCGCATAGTCATACTTGGCCCAAGTCTATCGAATAGGCCTGAACTACCAAGGACACGTCGCCCATACGATCTCCAGGAGATCGCGTCTATCCACAGAGTCCTTGGCGGGCAAGAAAATAGCTTTCCTAGGATCTAGCCGCCAGATCGACTAGGATTGTAATCTATTATGTATGGCAAGATCAACTTGTAACCCTGCCCCCCGGACTATATAAGGCGGGCAGGGGGGTCTACTCAATTCATCTAATCTACTAGCAATACAACACAGCAGCATACAGGATGTAAGGTATTACGCCTCGTGGCGGCCTGAACCTGTCTAAATCTCTGTTCCACACGAGTTGTGCTGCCTCGTTTGTCTCAGGCGCACCCTCACCGTCTCATCTACTACCGCGGGCATACCCCTCGGTAGACTATCGCCGGTATTCCGTCGACAAAGATCCAGCACATCAAACGAGGTTTAGCATCTTTCTTGGTGAGCAGATATTTTAAAGCAGCATGATCAGTATAAATAATTATCTTTGCTCCTACCAAGTAAGATCTAAATTTATCAATAGCAAAGACTACTGCAAGGAGCTCCTTCTCGGTTGTGGCATAATTAAGCTGAGGTCCTATTAGAGTCTTGCTAGCGTAGGTGATCGCATGATGCTTCTTATCTTTGGTTTGGCCCAGGACCGCACCAACAGTATAGTCACTAGCATCACACATGATCTCGCAGGGTAGCGTCCAATCTGGAGGTTGGATGATGGGCGCAGAGATGAGTGCTTTCTTGATGGTTTCAAAAGCTTTTAAACACTCATCCGTGAACTCAAAAGGTACGTCTTTTGCTAACAGGTTAGCCAAGCGTCTGGCGATTTGTGAAAAATCTTTGATAAAACGCCTGTAGAACCCCGCATGGCCTAGAAAGCTTCAGATCCCTTTGATGTTCATAGCGGGAGGTAGTTGCTCAATAACTTCTATTTTTGCCTTATCTACTTCTATCCCCCTTTCGGACACTAAATGTCCAAGAACAATGCCTTCACGGACCATGAAATGGCACTTTTCCCAGTTAAGTACCAGGTCCTTCTCTTGGCATCTTTGCAAAACTTTGTCCAAATTCCCGAGGCAATGATCAAAAGTTTTTCCATAGACTAAAAAATCATCCATGAAAACTTCCATGATCTCCTCAATCATTTCTAAGAAAATAGACATCATGCAGCACTGGAACGACGCGGGTGCATTGCAAAGTCCGAATGACATTCCCCTATATGCATATGTTCCATACGGGCATGTAAACGTTGTTTTGCTTTGGTCGTCGGGATGGATGGGGATTTGGTGATAGCCAGAATACCCATCGAGGAAACAAAAGAAAGAATGTTTTGCCAACCGCTCCAACATCTCATCGATGAAGGGCAGTGGGAAATGATCCTTTCGTGTTGCCGCATTGAGTTTTCTATAATCAATGCACATCCTCCATCCCGTGACAGTACGTTGTGGAATGAGCTCGTTTTAGCATTCTCAACTACCGTCATTCCTCCTTTCTTGGGAACTGTCACACCCAATTTTAAGGATAAAATGGGATGCATAATCTTATGTGCGCCCAGAGATCAGTCACACACATAAGCCAACAAATTACATAAATTGTATCATAACCAATGTTTAATACATAGCGAATAATATCAAAGTCATTACACAGCGGAAAATAAAGATAACTCTCGCGGTAGCTCCATAGCACAGGGACGTCGACTGGTGAAGCACAAGTCTAGTAGTCCTCTGGGTAGTCCTCATCACTATCACCATCTGTTACCCATCCGGGATTTTTAACTGAGTATTGAAAAATAAACAAGCGTAAGTACATGTCGTACTCAACAAGACTAGCATGGGTTAATGAGGCTCAAAAGGTTGACACGGTTTTAATAGCAGGTTGCTTTTAATTAATCATCCTTTTATGCAGTTGGATAGCAACAAATAAATAAGCCCATTCTCATGATCATAGTAAACATAATTAATGAGTAGCAATAAATAGATTTAGCAATAAGTAAGCATCACCCCAAAAGAATAACTACTCCGTAAGACGTCCAAGGCCGCTCTTGACCGTGAGCTCGGCTAGTATACCAGTTTTACACTCTGCAGAGGTTGTGCACTTTCACTATGAGCCGTGATTCCCATTTGCTTGGGTTAGTTACTCCCATAACACTACCAAGGTGAGTGAGCAGGGTTTCACTATGAAGTCTTTCAAAGAACTTCGCCTAACAAGTTAGGGCCGCTAGGAACCCGGCAAGCAGATGTAGAGCCCCCCTTCTTCGTGGCACAAGGTCACGCAGATTATACACACTCGGACAAGAGCCGCACTATACCCGAGTCGGCAGGTCCCATCACGCCTTTCGGTAACCTCTAACAAGCTAGAAAAAGTGCCCATACTTGACTAAAACCAGAGCCATATAGCCCTCATAGTTGCACTGTCAATCCCGGTGTCATACTTACAGATCATGATCAAAGGTGAAGGATTTTGAGCATCACAAAACTATGCTCGAATCCCCTAGTTCCCTGTTGCTAAAAAGGCATCTTTTAATCATATTGCATAATCAATTAATCAAGTTTACATGATCATGATTCCCAAAAGCGCACTAGCAACATTTACCATATGCATAATCCCATAGGTGGCAAGGAACAGGGTAACAATGCTAGGAAATAATTATGGTTAACAAGGAAGACACATGCAAATGCAATTATTTATTTGGTGAATAGGACAACAAGGATGATCCATACTAATACTTGCCTTGATCAGCAAACTCCTGGTGATCCGGGTTGTCGCAGTACTGATCTTGATCACCCAAGTAAAGCTCACCGTCTATACTCGATCCATCATAACAACAAACACGCATACAGGGGCAATCATGCATACAAACAAGATTTTTCATTAGAACAGTACACCAACAAAAGGTTATAAAACAAAGCTACACGTTGCTACGATCACATCGACATAAAGTTTGCGCAAATCGGATTTAAAACGAGGAAGATATGAATTTTACAAGGTTTATAATAGAATAATAATAGATTAAATATAATCTCGAATTTTCAAAGTTGAAAATATATGAAACAGTGGTACCATCAGATAGATTATGAAATTACGAATCTAACGCAATTTGAATCGTTCAAATCGGAGCTAAAACGTGGAAATTATAAATGAAACAATTTTGAATTCAAATCTGAAAACACATTTCCATATATACCGAAAATAAATACGCCTTCAAACGTAATCTACTGAATACGCTAAGGTCTGCGGGCGACATTAAAAACTGCAGGGGGTTATTCACAAAAACGCCGACCGAATCGGTATGGGCTGCTCTTCGGCCGTCCGATTCAAAATCGGCGGATCAGATTAAAAGAGGGGAGGGGTGGCGGTGCTCTCGGCCGGAAAACAGAGGCCGACGGCGGCGCCATGGCCGGAGGGCCGCCGGAGAAGGTGAACTCGGCCTTCGGTGCATGAAATAGGTCGGGAAGGGTACCCATAGATCGGGAAGAGCATCGCAAGCTCACCTAGGGTGATGGGAAGGTCGGAAATCGACTCGGAGATAGCTCGCGGCGTGATCCGGCGGACGGTAGATCTCTGCAACGGCGGCGGAGGCGTGTCAGTGCACAAATCGAAGGGGGAAAGTGCTCGGGAACTTCACAAGATCACAGCGAAGCTCCTCAAAGGCTTACCGGGAGGAAATTGGTGGCGAATCGAGCTAATTGCTCGCGGCGGCGGCTGCTCGGTTCTCGCGGGAGCTCGGCAGTGGCGGCGAGAAGAGGCGGCTAGGGTTAGGTGACGGCTACGGGGGGGGTGTGGCGCTGCTTAAATACTCCCGAGGTGTGACGACAATCTCGGAGATTGAAACAAACTCGAATAGCGGAGAAATCGGCTTCGGCCGTTTCTTCTCTACTTCGGACTCTCGGCGCGGCGACGAACTCGGCTTCGGCCGTTTTCTTTCTTGCCCGCGTCGGACTCTCGGCGAGCAGCAGAGGGAAACAGGGGAGGGCTGTCCTGGGGGTCCCACTGGTCAGTAGCACCGAGCGCGGGGTCGGGCTGGCAGTCACGGCAGAGGGACGCTTCGCGCGCGCGTGCTCGACCGCGGCGGATGAACACGGCAGCGGCATCTCTGTTCGCGCGGCGAGGGAGGTGGAGAAGGAAGGGCTGACCCATGGGTCCCGCTCGACAGTCAGAGGGGGTAAGGGGAAAGGAGGGAGCAGATCGGCCGAGCTGTCCTCGGGCCATCCGACCTGAGCCTACTGGGGCCAGGGAGTGGAAAACAGGCCAAGCTGCTGCTCGGGCCAGAAAGGAGAGGGGAAGGGCTCTGCTCTATTTCCTTTTTCCATTTTCCAAAAGGATTTTCAAATTGGGTTTTGAAACATTTGAGAAATTCAAATAAGCTACAACAGTACAAAGAAGAAATGCTCCAGCATGAATGCATCATACATGTGTATGACCTAGGTTTGATTTTATATTTGAGAAAAATTATTATTTCCCTATATTGGAATGATCAATTAATTGCACAATTAAATAAATTTCTACTATTTAAAAGAATGCAATTTTTGGGGTGTTACAGGAACCACTTGGACGGGACTAACCCCGTCACTATGTGGTACGGGATAAATAATCCCGACGTGAAGAAGTTTGAGGACTTCCTTCTTCACGACTTCCCTCATCGCATTATTGAGCCTACGCCGTGGTTCGCGTGAAGGAGTGCTGGCGGGGTCAATAGGGATGCGATGGGTACAGAGCATTGGGCTAATCCCCTTAAGGTCTTATAATGAATACCCAAAGACCGATCTATGTTTTTCCTAGAACGGCAATAAGTCTTTTTGTCTCCTTGTCTGAGAGTTTATCGCTAATAATGACGGGAGTGCTTTTGTTGCCATTTAGAAAAACATAACGTAATCCTTCGGGCAATGTTTTTAGCTCAACAGGAGGTGGAGTCAGCACTTCCTCTTTAGGAAGGTCAAAAGTCTCCCCGGTGTCTTCCTCTTCTTCTATAAAGAAGTTAGCATCTTTTTCGAAGGATGACTCAGGGGGTTCAAAGGGGGAAACCGACATAACCTCCTCGGGCAAGGTAGGACAGGGGAGAGGGTCTACCATCGAGTTTTTAGCTCGATGAAAAGGTATGGAATAATCATTCCTACCCAGCTTAACATTCAATTCCCCTGTTCTTGTTGCATTGGAGAGAAATTTCTCTAAGGAATGCCTGATCAGCACGCTGAAGTCTACATCGTCAAAAATGTGAAAATCTAAAGTTAAGACAACATCATCGTGCTGAATTTTGACGTTGTGAACCAACCCTTGTCCTAGCTGACAAGTATGCGAGCTGTTTCTCATGGACAGGGTCGTAGGACCAAAATGTCTATCATTCAGATGAGTGTGTGCAAAGGTTGTGGACATCAGATTTGCTCCTACCGTGGGATTGTACAACATCTCCACCCAATCATGCTGGATTTTGCAAAGGATGGTTCACGAAGGAGAGCGAATATGAATTACTTCAGATGAAGACTCCCTTTTGTTTGTCCATTCGTTGCTCATGATAGCCGTCAACTCCCTAATGGATTCCTTTAAAGAATCGAGGCAAGGTTTTGGAGTGATAGGGACATGGGTGCTTTTTCTGTATGCATACTTCAAGACATTCCCATAATCATCGAAGAAGTCATCATCGAAGTATGGAAGGCCTGAAGGTTGGAGACCTTCCTTCGGATCTTCTGGTTCGGGTGAGGATGTCTCTATAGGTATTTACGGTTCAGCCTCGGCCGAAGAGATTTCCTCATGACATAGCTTTGGCTCTACATGGAAGGGTTCTAATGGAGGAGTATTATCTAGAATGCGATCTAGAAGGGCCTCTCCTTCGGCCATGGTTTTGTGTGTGAACGACCCTCCTGCGGCTATGTCAAGTTGTAGGGCAGATTCCTTGCTAAGTCCTAACCAAAAGTGCTATAGGAGCACGTGGTTGGGAATAGACAAGTCTGGGCCAGATTTTGTTAATTCCCAAGCTGCACCTATGGATTCCTTCTCATTTTGTTGGAAGTTGAGAATCTTTTGACGTAGGGCAGCGATTCGGGATATAGGGAAGAATGCTACACAAAACTTGTTTCGCAATTCCTCCCAATCACCAGCTACCGTCCCTACATTGAGGGCGTACCATTGTTTCGCTCTCTCATCAAGCGAGAAAGGAAACAATTTTCACCGCATTGTTTCATGTGACATGCTGGCAATGGTTAGGCATGCACAGAGCTGCTCAAACTCCCTTAGGTGGTGATATGGATTTTCATAATCTAATCCTGAGAAGGTTTGTTCTCGAACCATGGCTATAAAAGCCGGGCGAAGTTCATAACTCGAAGCTATGATTGGCTTCGCGGATTGTGGAGGTTCAACGAACTCGCCCTTGGGAGCAGAAAGTTTGAAAGTGGTGGGTTGCTCCATTGGAACAAAAGAGGTAAAAGAAAAGAAGGGTAAAAACAAAGTATTCACGGGCAACTAGGTTCGGAAACTAAAAACGACAACCGTTCCCCGGCAACGGCGCCAGAAATGCTTGTTGGCGCTTCTTAGCGACAGCAGAAAAATACGCAAGCACATGGAAGTACCGTTGTAGCACTTCACCCGGAAGTATTCAGGAACGGCTTATGTTAGAGGTCTCTAGCTAGTTTACCCTAGAAAAAGGTAGAAGGGATAACTTGGTGGAGAGAATACACTAAGTCTAGAAACACTAAGTGAAGATGACTTTCCCACTACTTGCTTGCTTTAGGCCCACTGACGCAGCTGGTCTGCCAGCCGATACCAGTATCAGCACTATTCCGCGGCCGAACGTGGGGGACTTCAGATACGAGAGGACAGGGCTGTCACGACCTGCCACCTACCCCTCTACCCGTGGGTGCGCGCAACATACGAAGGTAGACTCCGACTTAGACACCACGACTACGAAGGCGACTACAACTCTAGCGATGGCCAGGAACTTCCGTCTTTATCAGGAGTCCTCTAACTAGAGCACCCGTCCTAAGAACGAGTGACGATCCCACAAACAAGTAGCTTTATAAAAGTAACTCACTTAATGGATCAAAACTAAAATGTATCACAAACCTCTTACTTCAAGTAGCAAGATGGTTGTAGAGGTACAAGTTGGATGTGAGAGCTGACAGGTCCGGCACTTCGTCCACCCGAGGGTAGAACTTCTTCGACCCCACTATCACTTCTCAAGCTTCTATCACTCTCTAACCCTATAATAGCCTAGCAAGAAGCGACTCCCTTCTTCTTCTCTATTGTATCATGTTCTTCTCATGGAGGGGGTGAGGGCCTCATTTTATAGCTCCACAGGTCGGTTTCGGCGTAGATAAATATGGAAGGAGGTGAAACCGCCTTCAGGGAACCGGCATGAGCATTGTCACTGAAACTGGGCCTGGGAAGTGCCATCTGGGGGGCGGCGACCCCCGGGGACGGTCGGTCCCTGGGAGGCGGCAACTGGCCACCGCCTTCGGTGGTCGGTTGCTCCCTGGGCCTGGGCCTCCCCCATGGTTATGGATGGATCCCATTTGATGGTTTGATGGGCTTTTCTCTTTTATTCTTCTTTTCTGAATATGTTTTCTGGAAGTGCGCTTTTCGGTGATTTTTATTCATTTCCACGTGTTCGACCTGCATGTCACATGTGCAACAAAACTCGTGGAAAGGTTAGATAAAAGCCATCCCTTCTGTTTATTTTAGCATTAGAATGATGTTATATTTTGGTTGTTAAGGACCGCCAACACCTTGCTCTTAGATGCTAACAACTAAGTGTTTCACACTTTTAGGCACGTATGTTAGCAGGTTTTCAGCGCATTTGCAAGGCGAAGATAGACACTCTAGGTTAGATCAAGTGTATGCAACTAATATGCACCTGGAGCACTTGCCGACCGGGTTCACGAAACAATTCTCCTCTTAATAGTCTGGCCAACTATCCTAAATGTGATCGCATTCACTAAGTGCCTTATCACCAAACCAAAGAGCCCTAACTTATACCTTTGCCTCTAGCTTTTTGAACCTTTGAGTTTTCCACCATTTCTTCACTTGATCTCCATTTCTTAGCTCATGTCAACTTCCTCCGTACCACTAACCTCTTTTAGGCTACACACACTTAGCACTTAGGTTAGTAGCTCGGTTTCATCAATTTCCAAAACCAAACTAGGGACTTTCAATCTCCCCCTTTTTGGTAATTGATGACAACCCTTTTTACAAAAGAAATATGCATTAAGATTTTGAACTTATCATGCTTGTCCATAAGTAGAACATGAAAGGATTTGGACAACCATCAGAAGTTCTATTTTGGTAGCCTTAGCTCCCCCTACATATGTGCATCGAGTTTGGATTGAAAGCTAGCACATATGCTTCTGAATAGAGGGTAATACTACCAAAATTGTGCTCAGGTGTATAGAATGGACCTTTGAAGCGTGATACCATCGGAGTTGCCATGTACACCATCCTTAGCACCTTAGTAACTAGAAGGTCACAAACACTAGAGCATACCGTGAGATCACATTATAAACAAGCACTAGTTTCCACTAGAGAGTACAAGACCAACTAGTTACAACTACACATGCTAGTTGTTCAAATCATCATTCAAGCTACTACTAGCAATACACCACACAAGCATGTATATGAAAGTAAGTACAAATGTAATGAGCAATCATATGATTAGTGCACATCCAAATGCAACAACTTGCATATGTGATTGGTCCCCTACTTGTGTGTTTCAAAATTTTAATTACCCCTTTCCTTTGGCCTATAGCTTTCCCATCATCAGCCTAATGATGGTTCATTGTTGGCGCTTCTTAGCGTCAGCAGAAAAGTCCGCAAGCGCACGGAAGTACCGTTGTAGCACTTCACCCGGAAGTATTCAGGGTATCGTATTTATAATTTCCCAAAGGAACGGCTTATGTTTATAGGCTCTTAGCTAGTTTACCCTAGAAAAAGGTAGAGGGGATAACTTGGGTAGAGAGGATACACTAAGGCTGGAAACACTAAGTGAAGATAACTTCCCCGCTACTTGTCTGATTCAGGCCCACTGACGCAGCTGGTCTGCCATCCGATACCAGTATCAGTGCTACTCCGCAGCCGAACGTGGTGGAATTCAGATACGAGTGGACAGGGCTGTCACCACCTGCCACCTACCCCTCTGCCCGTGGGCACACGCAACATACGAAGGTAGACCCCGACTTAGACACCACGCCTACGATGGCGACTACTACTCTAGCGATGGCCAGGAACTTCCGTCTTTATCAGGAGTCCTCTAACTAGAGCACCCGTCCAACGGACGAGCGACGATCCCACAAACAAGTAGTTTTATGAAAATTACTTACTTAATGAATCGAAACTTAGAATGTATCACAAACCTCTTACTTAAAGTAGCAAGATGGTTGTAGAGGTACAAGTTGGATGCGAGAGCCGACAAGTCCGGCACTTCGTCCACCCGAGAGTAGAACTGCTTTGACCCCGCTCTCACTTCTCAAGCTTCTATCTCTCTTTCTAACCCTATACTAGCCTAGCTAGAAGCTAAACTAATGGAAAAATGGTGGCACTCCCTTCTTCTTCTCTCTTGTATCAAGTTGTTCTTTATGGAGGGGGTGAGGGCCTCATTTTATAGCTCCACAGGTTGGTTTCAGCTTAGCTAAGTATGGAAGGAGGTGAAACCACCTTCAGCGAACCGCCATGACCACTTTCACTGAAGACTGGGCCCAGTAAGCGTCAACTGGGGGGCGGCCGCACCCGAGGGCGGTCGGTCCCTGGGAGGCGGCAACTGGCCACCGCCTTCGGGTGGTCGGTTGCTCCCTGGGCCTGGGCCTCCCCCGTGGTTACGGATGGATCCCGTTTGATGGTTTGATGGGCTTTTCTCTTTTATTCTTGATTTGCGCCTTTTCTGAATATGTTTTCTTGAAGTGCGCTATCCGGTGATTTTTATGCATTTCCACGTGTTCGACCTGCAAGTCACATGTGCAACAAAACTTGTGGAAAGGTTAGATAAAAGCCCTACCTTCTATTTATTTTAGCTTTAGAATGATGTTATATTTTGGTTGTTAAGGACCGCCAACAACTCACCCACACTTGGTCCTTTACTCGTCCTCGAGTAAAGTGCTAAGGACCAAATGGGTTCATTTTCCTTATTCATAAAGATCTGCATGCAGTTTATTCCAAACTTCACCTGGATTTATGAACTTCAATGTGTCTACCAAATTATCTTGAGTAATTGCAAAATGGAATAGTCTGGATTCAAATCTGCTTAGTTTGTCCATGCGTGGAAACTTGGGTATTTACACGATTTTGAAAATCATAAGAATATCTTGTGTTCCTTGAATGATTCTCTCAAATCGCTCATGTATGTAATTGGTTCCTCACCAAGGCATAAAAATAATGCCTTCACATGGTCATCCTACCTCTAAAAAGGCTTATCTGGAGTTTTAGGAAGGAATGAAAATGATGAGGCACACTTACCTTGCATATGCTGTCGAGTCAAACCCCAGACCGTACTGGAGGGAGTGCGTCATACTCCTAGATCAGAATGTGCATGTGTGTGGAGAATATGAAGGTGGAAACCTAATTCTAAATCTTTCTGATACTCTATGCATCATGATTCTCCTTTTTGAAAAAGACAAGATATGGGCTATAGGAACTTCATCACTATTTATATTATATATATATTTTTGAACGGGTATTTGGAATCATCTTTCCCATTTATTTTCTGATGCCCCTTGGCACAGATTCTCTCTTTTTTTTAGCATAGCCTCATATCTTTTATTGGCATAAGACATATTTTGAATGAGGAGATATCATGATGGATGAGTAAAGTTTTTGTACCAAGAGTGTGTGTTTCTTTGGATGAATGGAGGAAAACTGCACAACTCCTAGTGTAAGAGTTGGCATATTTTGGTGGATGCATGTGGATTCTGATCTTGGGAGCATGAAACATCTCTCAACAGCGGTCACAAAATTTGACTAAACTCAACACAAAGTAAATGGCATATGTGGAAGGTTTCATCATAAAGAATCATATTTGGCCTTGGTAGGTATTTGTTAATCTTTCAAGGAACATGCTAATTGAATTTTTGTTTTGTAAAAATCAGTCCCAAGTACTTTGCAAGAACGAGTAAGCATCATGTCATCCAGCTATATCTCATTTGTCAATACTTAGATAAAAAGGGGTCCCTGATCAGTGTTCATAAATCTTGTAGGAATATTAGCTAGGAATAAAAAGTATGCAAATATTCTGAACATAGGAAGACATGTTTGATGGAGTATGAAGGGGACATCATTCTTTAAATTTTATTTTTAAAACTTTTTAATTAGGGAGAGAGAAGGGAGATGTCTGCACAAACCGTATTTTATTTTTGTTCTTGTGCAGTTTAAATTTGAAGAGTCCTTCCTCCACACTTGTTTTCTTTCCTGCCTTGGTTAGTCACAATATATATATATATATATAGAAAACAAGTGCACAAAGTATTCAAAGATAGAAAGTTTTTATTTCATTGATAGATCAAATAGGCACATTACATTGAAGGGAAATAAAAGATTGTGGTAACGCAAAATGTGTGCCTATTTATTTGTGTAGCAGGAGCATTCTACGGATATTTAGAGAACGTCCTCAACTCCTGCTGCCTTAGCGAGCCTGCGCAGTTGCTCTCCATAGCCGCGGCGCATCTCATCTAGTTCATCTCTAAGTCCTTTCACGCTAAGATGAGCCTCGGCTATGCGGGTTTGTGCCTTTACAACATTTAGGCGCATGCTCTTGATGCTAGCATAAAGTGAGGCGATGGTTGGCCCTTCGGAGGCTTCTCTTCCTCACTATCGCTAAAGAATCCCTTAGGCTGCCCTCTAATAACTTTCCTAAAGACCTTGCGCTTTTCGGCAGAGGGTATAGGATTGCTAGAAGGTGTTTCACCCTTGCGGAAAAGACCCTTGGCATACCCTCCATCGGGTTTGCGCACTCCCCTAATGGTGTAAGAGCGACTATCCTAAGCGGGAGATGACAAGGAAGGTAAACTGGAGGTAGAGGGCATCACAGCAATACGTTTGCTAAGTCCGCTACTACTAGGAGCCTTCCTCTTGAGGCCTAAAGCGCCGGTAGTTGGTCGGGCAGCAATACTCTTCTTCTTGGCACCTCCTTCGGGTGCACGGGAGCGTGCCGTGGACTTCAAACTTGATATGTTGCTGAAGTTATCACTAGGGGGTGGTAGAAAGGCTAGCGGCTTCTCCACTATGTCATAAGCTTCTTCTCTCACAAAAGAGCTCTCTTGATAGGGAACTATGTCTAAGTTGGCAATGGAGCCGGGAGCTTGGACCAGCGAAAGAGCATAGCTAGACATGGTCACGGTTTGCAAGTGGGAGAGCTTAGCACCTTTTGTGAGAGGAAGCAGAGAATGGTTTGGTGTGAATAGAGGAGAGGCCTTGAAATGCTTTTTATAGGTTCTACCGAGGTCTCTTGTTGAGGAAATGATCTGATCGTAACCAAGGACGTGATGCTAGAGTGACCACAAATAGGTACGAAAAAGATTGACATCATTTGAGCTGGCTGGGGGGCGGTCGATCCTGGGGACGGTCAGTACCCTAGGTCCACCTGCCAGCCTTTGCCTTTTGCCCAGATTCCTATCAGAACAAGTGGATTCCTATCCCGGTTATGATCAAGTGTGATGCGCGGAGGATCAAAGTGATTGAGTGTAAATTTGATATGTGATTTTTTATAAAAATATCTCAAGATTACACTATCATGCATTTATGAGAGAATATACCTATGATCAAAAGGATTTCATGTAAATGAAAGGAAAGATCATAGAGGCTTTTTGGGTATTTTATAAATGCAACATTATCGCTCTACAACCATCTATTTATTTATAAAAAAGTGAAGTAAAAAATGTTTATTTATATATATATTTATTATTATTATATATTTTTTATAAGTTTTTAATGAACTCTTTAAAGGATATTATGTTTATTTCATCGACAAAATTCGGTTCGGGTTCAAGGAATACTTTGAGACGTTGACCGTTTACCTTATGAATGTTCTCGTCATCGTCTTCTATTGTGATTGCTCCATGTGACGATACGTTGATGACGGTGTAAGGTCCGTCCCATTTACGTCAAAGCTTGCCTTTCCCGAACAATTTGACTCATGAATTGAAGAGCAGAACTTTGTCGCCTATCTTGAACTCTTTATGTTGAATTCTTCGATCATGCCATCTCTTTGTTCGTTCCTTGTAGAGCTTGGCACTATGATAGGCCTTTTCTCGCCATTCTTCTAGTTCTGCTATTTGTTTCTGCCTATTTTTACCAGCTGACTTGAGATCCATGTTCTAGGTTTTAATTGCCCAGTGAGCTCTATGTTCAAGCTCAATAGGCAAATGGCAACTTTCCCATAGATCAGCTGATATGGTGACATCCCGATGGGGGTTTTGTAGGCTGTCCTGTATGCCCAAAGCGCATCAGGTAGCTTATCTTTCCATCCCTTTCCCATCTCATTCACCGTTTTCTGAAGGATGTTTTTAATTTGTTTGTTCGAAGTCTCAGCTTGTCCACTGGTTTGGGGGTGATAAGGAGTAGCTACATTGTGCTTGGCTCCCAGCTCTCGCAGGAATGCTCTGAAAGTCTTGTCTATGAAGTGTGAGCCCCCGTCACTTATCACCATCCTTGGTGTTCCAAAGCGAGGGAAGATCACTTCATGGAACATCTTCCTTGCATGTTTTGCATCTGCTGCTCGGCAAGGTAGCGCTTCGACCCATTTGGAGATATAGTCGACTGCTACGAGGATGTACTCACAGTCTCCTGACTTTTGGAATGGTCACATGAAGTCAATGCCCCAGACATCGAAGACTTCAATTTGGAGGTTGAAATTGTAACACCCTAGTGTTAGTTACTATTTTCACACTTGCATTTGCATGTCATCAAGCATAGATCATGCCATTTCATGCATTATTATCATTGCATTTTATTTGATTCCCTTTTATTGCTATATGTTTGTTTATATGTCCATATTATGCAAAAATGTGTTGACATGCAAATGTGATGCTTGTTTACGGTTCTAAATGCTTTATACATGTTTAGGATAACATTTGCAACAATGTTCATGTTGGTGAAATCCCCAAAATACCCCTCTAGCTCATAGTTGACTAGAGAGCCCTTTAAAAGCTATTCTGTTTGACCAAACAAGAAGGGCATTTTAGAGATTCTGCATGTCAGTGCACCCTTAATCAAAGTTGTGTAGAATTTTATAAGCAACAAACTTTATTTTTGGGTCAACTCATGAAAATGAGTGAAAGAAGGTCAAAAAGTTGAATTAGTGCAGATTTGGAGTTGTTTTGGAAGTTTTCAAATTTTCCTAAGTCTAAACCGGTTTTCAGTTTCGGTGTACCCCTGTTCATCGACTTGAATCTCTCAATCCAGGCCGAACTAGAGTAAAGTGCCCTAATATGAAATGATCTACTCGTATAGCTCTTCAACTCCTATTAGTGAAGTTTTCGCTGAAACGCCCTGGATCGCGAGTTATAGATCGATGAAAAATCGAGTTTCAGCCGGGTCCGCGGAAACTGAATCAGAGCCGATTCAGTTCGGCCCTCGGGCGAATCGCGCGACCGCGTCAGGCCTCGGCCGCCAGATGGCGCCGTACGCCGTCGTTGCTGCCGCGCGGTCGGCTTACAAAGGGGAACACGCAATCCTGTCTCCCGCACACTCGCCCTCACTCTCCCCGCTCTCTCGCCCTCTGCTCGCTCGCTGCTCTCCTCCTTCCTCTCCGCCGTCGCCATTTCCGCCGTCGCCATTTCCGCCGCGACCGCCGCGGTGAAATCCGCCGCCACCGAGCCGTCTCCGATCGCTCCACCCTCGGCGCAGCTGCGGCTTGCTCTGCTCTTCGTTTCCGACCCGTTGCCGACCTCAGCCGACCTAAGGTACAGCTCCAGCAAGCTTCCCGCCGTCCGCCATTGCCGGAGCGCCGCCGAGCTCTCGGGTCGCCGCGACGAGGGCGATGCCGGGGTCGGCTTCCCTCTCTTTTGCTCGTCTGGGAGTCCCCGTTAGCCGTAGATCCATTCCACACCGTCGGTTAGGTCTATCTCGCCGTAGTTTCGCCGGAACCCGAGTTCGCCGTGAAACCGCTCGCCACCGTGCTGCCATGCGAGCGCGGTCAGTGAGCACGGAACGAGGCCGAGCCGCGCGAGCAACGGCCGGAATCGGCCGGCGCAAGTTCGCCGGACCACCGCCGTCCGCCATTGCCGCCGTCGAGCTCGCTCCGGTGGAGTACGACCCTCGGCAGTTGGTCCATCGGGTTCGTCTCGTTGCCGCGAGTCGGTAGGTAGCCTCGGCGTCGCCGGAGACCTCGCCGTCGGCGAGCTCTCGCCGGTCAGCGCCGGCGGCTCTGTTTCCTCTCTCTGACACGTGGGGTCGGGTCGACCCCGGGGCCCGCGAGTCAGCCGTTCGGGTGCGCCTCTGGTTCACTGAGCCGGGTGCACGTAGCAGTTCTATTGGGTTTAGGTTTTTGATTTATAAAATGAATTTCCAGAAAATGTGTAAAACCTTCCAAAATTCATATCTGGAGCTAGGAATGTCCAATCGGGGTGAACCAAATTTTGTTGTGTTTGTATTTCTGAGCTCTATCAAGGAAAAATATAAAATGTACTTTTTGAATACTTTTTTTGTGCAGTTATAATTAAATTGTTAATTGCTTGTAAACTTGATAAATGCATAAGTAATTGCAGGAATGTGCTAAAAATGTGATTCCACTTGCATTCATCTTGTTTAGGGAAGTAGAATCTATGAAAAATATGTTTGCTGGTGTTTCACTATTATTTATATGATGTCTAGTATAATGTGCCTTATATGCTTTAATCTTGCAAAAATCACCATGCTTAATGTGTTAAGGTTATGGACATGAATATTTTTCCTGGGCCATGTTATGCTGGAAAGAAGCTAAGAAAATTAAGAAATCTGTTGTTTGATACTTTTCACTGTGTTAAGTATTTTCCATTGCTTAAAAGGCTGGTTGCTTGTTATTTTTGTGTAGACTGTTATACTTGTCCAAATGACTTGAAATTTTGTCAGTAGGCTAATCTGGATGTGTATTAGCTACTGTAATTTTTATGGATTTTTCTGGTCACAGTAAGCAGTAGGTCCAGTTATAGGCTAGGGTTTATTTAATTGTTTCTAAGCAAATATCTTTTGGTTGTGGTAGGTTAGTTGATGCATGTTAATTATTAAGTGCAGGTTGTAGACCTCTCACCCAGAACGAGAAATTGTTCTATGCTTTGCTTAAGAAGGGTGAGTATGAGTTGGTTGTCTAGGAAAGAAATAAATGAGTGGGGATTGTTAAACTGATTGCATATCATGGGTTAATTCGTGCATCTCTATCTTGCATTTCATGTGCATTCTCAGTTCTCATATATGCATATCATGCATACAGGATCGCCGGGAGGCGTGACACTGTTGCAATTCGATCCACCGGAGGAGGGAGTTCCGCCGGAGATTGAAGTGCCCGAGGTTTCCGAAGGACAAGAAGAAGAGGCTGAACTTCCGGAGTGCCCGGATCACCAACCCGCTAACTTTGTGAAAGGCAAGCCCCGGAGCATTCCTAAGTCTCCACCTACTCTTTTTACAAATACACTAGTCTTTATTAAATCGTATGATTGTGCACTTAAGTATAGGAGTTGATATGATACCGTTGCTGCATTTATTCCTTGTGCACTTATACTTGATCCTGAAGTTATTACTAGACAAGGGGATGGGTTCGATCTTATGCTTAGCCATGCTTAGACCGGTAGAAGTCGAGGGATTTCCTGTCCTTCGCGAGCATAGGTGGTTACTAATGATGATGGGGTTGGATTCCACATGATGGACTATATGTGCCACCATGCCACAGTGTCTAATGAGAGAATCAAGGCTAGGTAGCGGGGAGCCGCATGACATGGTTGAGGTCATGCCGTCTTCGGTGCTGCTTGCGGCCGACTAGGACTGAGGCCACCAGACATCAGTTGAGATTGAAAGACGTCGTCACATAGCTGGCCAGATAAGTCGTTCTGACCGCGAAGCCGAGTATTTCTTTCTGAGCCGGGAATTGGGCGTGATAAGGCAGACATATTCTGGAGGTAGGAAGGATGTGCGGAGACACCATCTTACCAAGGGCAGGTCAGGGACCTGATGCATCCTGGAAGTGGGTTTGTCTCTGAGAATATGGACCCCTCCAAGCCCGCGATACATATTATGTCTCAGAAAGATTTAACGGTGGCCCAAGAAGCCAGTGGCTCGGCTGACAGGGTTTGTGATTGGCATATTTGCCAGCTGGTACAATCGATTCGAATCGCCATCTCTCCTGGTTAGTGAGAAACTGAACTGATCTTCTGGTGAGGTAGAGGCTAATAACTTGAACATAATGATTATGGTGAGATGAGGTTGATATCTGTGGATATCAGAAATCATATGGTTTTATTGATTGCTTACAATATTCAGTGAATGCTTAGTATAGTGGCTAATCCTAGTAAATAGTTTAACTGAAATCGAAGCTTATCACAATTAAAATGAATAAGTTGAGGTTCTACCTGTAGTAATGCTTTTGATGCAAAAAAATGATGCTACCCTCTGAGCTCCACCAAATAAGCCTTGCATATCCTTGAGAGTCTTTTTATTTACTCCCTGTCAGGGTAAGTCTAGCTGAGTACAATTGAGTACTCAGGGTTTTATTCCCATTGTTGCAGATGGCGTAGTCTACTACGCGTATTGCAGGAATTGCTTCACCCCTGCGGGCGAAGAAGACTAGACCCGAGGGCGGGGTCATTATCTATCTTTAGTCGTTGTAAGAATGCTGTGACAGGGTCATGTGATGGTACTCGTATTTGAACTCTATGGTGTAAAACTATGTTGACTTCCGCTACTACCCTATTTGTGTAAAAGACTATGTTGTACTCTGATGTTTAAATTCGGTTGCGAACTTATGTGTCATGTGATCGGGTATTGCTGAATGAATGATCCTTGGGGTATGAAATGTTTGAAATCCTTCGAGATTTCTGGACTACCGGGTTTATATTGGCTCAAGTGCGACTGGATTGCGGCTAAAATGCGATCGTTGTACTTGTGCTCGTATAAATTGGTCGGTTCTGTGACAGCTGGTACCAGAGCATAATTCAGCATATACCAGTCACTTGACTATTTAAAAACTAAAAGAGTTTTGAGTTTTACAAACTAATTGCCAACTGATAGTGTGTATAGGTGATTTAAACCAAGTGTTTGCAAAACTTATGAGTACCAATGACCAAGTCCTATAGCCCTATGTATATGTGGTAATTAGGTGGCTTATGTAAGTACTGACTTGGGGGAAATTGCATCATATTTCTATTTGTGGTTCATTTGGTTTTATCGTGCGGATAATCATGAACTGTTGGTTTCTTATTGCTTCTTATGGGTCAATGTACCACGTCGCCTAAGGTAAGGTGAGATGTGAGTGTAAGATCGAACAACCATCGATCGATGGTGAGAGTATGTTACTGAAGTGAGTACATGTTATCCATATGTGTACTTATGGAAGTAAGGTGGAGTAATTAATTTTTGGGGTCGCAAATGTTCATGGGAACATTTCCGGCAAAAACTGCTTCTTGTTGCCCTGCATACATTGGGATTGGGCTGAAATGAATCTTCTGCAGGTACACTAACCACGCAAAACGTATAGCACGGTTAGTTATGTATATGAGAGCACGTGGTATGCCACCGACTATAACGTTAGTTAAAATATATTATGTGTGAGGTCGTTGGCACGTGTATGCATCATGATCATGAAATTAATTTAAGCTATTTGTACTATTTCCTTCCCTATGGTAAAATTTGTGCTGTCCTATCTTATTCTAAATGCTGAAAGATGTTGCAATGTACCAGATGGCAGCTGAAGGTGAGCCGCAGAGTGGTCAGTTTCTGGAGCAGTTTGGCACACCCACTGTGCTATGGAGGTTGTTGAAGTCGGTGGGATATGCAGAGCCACCAATGTATTTCTGGAAGCCAGCGAAAACCATGGTGCAGCCTTGGTTCGATGTTTGGGTGACTATCCCTGTGCTTGAAAGGGGTTGGTCGTTTCCAGGAATAAAGGTGGAAGTTGACATGAGGACGCCATGGGATGGTGCGCAGCTTGCAGCTTTTGAGGTGTTGACGGATATTTGCAGCCGGTTCAACAAGAGAGCTGATTTGGGGCCAGCAAATGTTTTTCCCAGGGTGGATGCTTCTCAGGGTGAGTGGGCTCAGTCTAGCCAAGCTTCTTTAGAGCGAGGCAGGGACGAGCGTGCTCATAGCACGGGTGCTTCTATGAGTGCTATGTTTGCTGTCCTGAGGATGCACTATTCCACTAGGGATGGTTGGATGAAGTGCGTTGAAGCCCTACATGATGCTGTTGAGAAGAAGTTAGAAGCTGAAGAGTGGGCACGTATGGCTCGTCGTAGCTCAGATGACTTGGTGGTAGCTCTCACTGCCTGTCGCAATGAGTTGTTACGATGCACTGGCGCCTTGTTGGCAGCTGATCGCCGTGTTGACAGCAGATGGTTGCTAGCAACACCCACAATCGCAATCGAGATGGACGCCGCGGAAACGATGAGGACCAATACAGTAACTATAAGGACTTCATGGACACTAAGCCTCCGGTATTCAAGCAGGCCGTAGAGCCGCTGGAAGCTGATGAGTGGTTAAACACTATTGAACAGTCATTCTCTGTGCTGCGATTGACTGAAACCATGAAGGCTAGCTTTGCTGCTATGTTACTGCAAGGCCAAGCTGGAATATGGTGGGCCAATCGTAAGACCGCCTACCCTGTGGTCGCTGATATCACCTGGGAGCAGTTCACCAGGGATTTCAGGGGGCATTTCATTCCAGCAGGCTTGATCAAGATGAAGGTCAATGAATTCATGCAACTTACTCAGGGTACCAAGACCCTCACTCAGTATCATCATGCCTTTAACAATCTGTCGAGGTATGCCCCGTGGATGGTAGATACAGATGAAAAGAAGATTGAAACCTTCAAGAGAGGTCTTAGTACCAAGCTTATGAAGACTCTGGCGAACAACGCTCGTACAACTTTTAACGAGTTCATCAGTGAAGCTTATATCCAAGAGAAACAGAACAACTTGCACACTGCTTCCAAGGGAGGCAAGAGGCCATTTGAAGGAAGCTCTTCTCAGTCGAGGACTCCAGCAGCTAGTCGTGCGGTGGCAAATCGCCCTGCTTACCGTCCGGCTGTTCCTGAAGCAAAATTTAGGACCCCCTCCAAAGAAGCAGCCAGCACCTCAGCGCTACAAGAAAGGTTTCACAGTGCCTTTGAATAAGAACAACGCTCCTCCAAGCAACGCCGTTCCAGTGAGGACCAACCAAGGTCTGGGGCCATGCTTTAACTGCGGTCAACAGGGGCACCTTGCTCGCTATTGCCCTCATCCAAAGCAGGCTCGAGTGCATCACACCACTATTGAAGAAATTCCAGAAGGTGAACCAGTCACCGCGGGTATGTTTTCTGTGAATCAGCATCCTGCTATTGTTTTGTTCGACTCTGGATCATCGCATTCTTTCATAAGTCAAGCATTTGCACAAAGGCATGCCTTTCAGATCGTTGATTTGGGCTGTAACTTCCGGATAACCTCAGCTGGGGCTGAAATATGCACACGTGAGGGTATCAAGCAGGCGAGTATTGAGATTAATGATAGAAGTTTTATCAGTCATCTCATTGTGTTGCCTGGGCTAGGTCTGGATGTAATTCTAGGGGTTAGCTGGATGAACAAATGGGGTGCGGTATTGGACGTTGCTAACCGAACTTTGACATTGAAGGCGCCCCAGGGTGGGGGTACCTTTCAAGTTTCCTTACCTCGAAGAGGGGATCTTTTTAATCTCTCTTTCGCAGTTGAGGGCAAGACCGTCCAAGGTATTCCGGTAGTGTGTGAGTTTCCTAATGTCTTTCCTGATGATCTACCTAGACTTCCTCCTGATCGAGATGTGGAGTTTGCAATAGAACTTATTCCCGGTACGGCGCCTATTTCTCGAAGGCCATATAGAATGCCTCCTCATGAATTAGCTGAACTCAAGAAACAACTCCAGGAGTTATTGGACAAAGGGTTCATTCGCCCTAGTTCTTCTCCGTGGGGCTGTCCTGCAATCTTTGTTAAGAAGAAGGATGAAACTTTACGTATGTGTGTGGACTATAGGCCACTAAATGCTGTGACAATTAAGAACAAGTATCCGCTACCTCGTATTGATATCTTGTTTGATCAATTGTCCAAGGCCAAGGTTTTCTCCAAAATTGATCTGAGATCTGGGTATCACCAAATTAAGATCAGACCACAAGATATTCCCAAGACGGCTTTCTCCACTCGGTATGGCTTGTATGAGTATTTGGTTATGTCTTTTGGATTAACCAATGCTCCTGCACATTTCATGTATCTAATGAATTCGGTATTCATGCCTGAGTTGGATAAGTTCGTGGTAGTCTTTATTGACGATATTCTGGTGTACTCTGAGAGCATGGAGGATCATGCTGAACACTTGAGGATAGTCTTGACTAGACTCAGGGAGCATAAGCTGTATGCTAAGTTCAGCAAGTGTGAGTTTTGGTTGACTAAGGTACCTTTTCTGGGTCATATCTTATCTGCTGAAGGTATTTCTGTAGATCCGTCAAAAGTTCAGCAGGTATTGGATTGGCAGTCACCAACAAATGTGTCTAAGGTTCGTAGCTTTCTGGGATTAGCTGGGTATTATCGCCGCTTTATTCAGGATTTCTCTAAAATAGCTAAACCTATGACCAAGCTATTGCACAAAGATACCAAGTTTGTGTGGAGTGAGGAGTGTGAAACAGCTTTTCGCACCTTGCAAACGTTGTTGACCACTGCTCCAGTTCTTGCACAACCTGATATTGAAAGGCCTTTTGATGTGTACTGCGATGCTTGTGGCACTGGGTTAGGATGTGTTCTCATGCAAGAAGGCCGAGTCATTGCTTATGCCTCGCGTCAACTGAGAAAACATGAGCAAAACTATCCTACTCATGATTTGGAACTTGCCGATGTAGTTCATGCATTGAAGATTTGGCGCCACTATTTGATGGGTCACAAATGTCATATCTATTCCGATCACAAGAGTCTCAAGTACATTTTTACTCAGCCTGAGTTGAACATGAGGCAAAGAAGGTGGTTGGAGTTGATCAAAGACTATGATCTAGAAGTACACTATCATCCGGGCAAGGCCAATGTCGTAGCCGATGCCTTGAGCCGAAAGTCTCATTGCAATGTATTGCAGCCTTTGCTAGCAGACGGGTTCAATCTTGTGCATCCAGTGGTGTTGAATAATATTACTCTCAGTTGTACTTTGGAAAGCAAGATTATTGAAGGTCAGAAAACAGATCCCGGCATATATCATATCAAAAGGAAGATGAAAGAACAAGAAATGCTTCATTTCCGAGTAGATGAAAAAGGTATATTGTGGTTCAAGGATCGATTGGTAGTACCGAAAGACCGTGAGTTGAGGAATCAGATTATGGACGAGGCTCATTTGTCCAAGTTGTCTATCCATCCTGGTAGTAGTAAGATGTATCAAGACTTGAAACCTCGGTTCTGGTGGACCAAAATGAAGAAGGAAATTGCAGCCTATGTGGCCAAGTGTGATACCCGTTGTCGCGTGAAGGCTATTCATCTTAAGCCAGTAGGCCTATTGCAACCCTTACCAGTTCCAGGTTGGAAATGGGATGAGATAACCATGGATTTCATATCTGGGTTACCTCTAACGCAAAAAGGCCACGATTCTATTTGGGTGATCGTAGATCGATTGACTAAGATTGCACATTTCTTACCAGTTCGAACTACAGATCGTCCTCATCAGTTGGCACAGCTCTACTTTGCTCAGATACTTCGGTTACATGGTGTGCCGAGGACGATAGTTTCCGACAGAGGCCCGCAATTTATTGCACGCTTCTGGGAGCATCTACACAAGTGTTTGGGAACCAATTTGGTTCGCAGCTCAGCTTATCATCCTCAAACTTCTGGTCAGACTGAAAGGGTAAATCAAATACTTGAAGATATGTTGAGAGCTTGTGTTCTATCGTCTAAAGGTTCGTGGGAAGGATGGTTACCTTTGGCCGAGTTCTCATACAACAATAGCTATCAAGAGAGTATTCAAATGGCTCCTTTTGAAGCTTTGTATGGGCGCAAATGTAGAACTCCTCTCAATTGGGTTGAATCAGGCGAAAGGAGATATTACGGGATTGACTTTGTGAAAGAGGCCGAAGAGAGAGTGCATACCATTCAAACACATCTCAAAGCCGCTCAGACTCGTCAAAAGAGCTATGCGGACAAGCGAAGAAGGCCATTGGAATTTGAAGTAGGTGACTATGTATACTTGAAAGTGTCACCTATGAAAGGCGTGCAACGCTTCGGAGTGAAACGAAAGTTAGCTCCAAGGTTTGTAGGTCCTTTTCAAATTCTAGAAAGAAGTGGGAAGGTAGCATACAAGTTACGGTTGCCACCACACATGTCCACTATCTTCAATGTGTTTCATGTATCTCAACTCAAGAAATGTTTACGAGTACCGGAAGAGCAAGTGGATTTTGGTGATCTCAAGTTGAAATCAGATTTGACCTATGAAGAAAAGCCTATTGAAGTAATAGATTACAAAGAAAGAATCACCCGTAGCCGAGTGATCAAGTTCTATAAGGTGATGTGGAACAACCAAAGTTATTGGGATGCGACTTGGGAGCGAGAAGATTACCTCAAGGAAGTCTATCCGTCTTTCTTTAAACAATGGTAATTAACTCTAATCTCGGGGACGAGATTCTTTTAAGGGGGGAGGGCTGTAACACCCTAGTGTTAGTTACTATTTTCACACTTGCATTTGCATGTCATCAAGCATAGATCATGCCATTTCATGCATTATTATCATTGCATTTTATTTGATTCCCTTTTATTGCTATATGTTTGTTTATATGTCCATATTATGCAAAAATGTGTTGACATGCAAATGTGATGCTTGTTTACGGTTCTAAATGCTTTATACATGTTTAGGATAACATTTGGAACAATGTTCATGTTGGTGAAATCCCCAAAATACCCCTCTAGCTCATAGTTGACTAGAGAGCCCTTTAAAAGCTATTCTGTTTGACCAAACAAGAAGGGCATTTTAGAGATTCTGCATGTCAGTGCACCCTTAATCAAAGTTGTGTAGAATTTTATAAGCAACAAACTTTATTTTTGGGTCAACTCATGAAAATAAGTGGAAGAAGGTCAAAAAGTTGAATTAGTGCAGATTTGGAGCTGTTTTGGAAGTTTTCAAATTTTCCTAAGTCTAAACCGGTTTTCAGTTTCGGTGTACCCCTGTTCATCGACATGAATCTCTCAATCCAGGCCGAACTAGAGTAAAGTGCCCTAATATGAAATGATCTACTCGTATAGCTCTTCAACTCCTATTAGTGAAGTTTTCGCTGAAACGCCCTGGATCGCGAGTTATAGATCGATGAAAAATCGAGTTTCAGTTGGGTCCGCGGAAACTGAATCAGAGCCGATTCAGTTCGACCCTCGGGCGAATCGCGCGACCGCGTCAGGCCTCGGCCGCCAGATGGCGCCGTACGCCGTCGTTGCTGCCGCGCGGTCGGCTTACAAAGGGGAACACGCAATCCTGTCTCCCGCACACTCGCCCTCACTCTCCCCGCTCTCTCGCCCTCTGCTCGCTCGCTGCTCTCCTCCTTCCTCTCCGCCGTCGCCATTTCCGCCGTCGCCATTTCCGCCGTGACCGCCGCGGTGAAATCCGCCGCCACCGAGCCGTCTCCGACCGCTCCACCCTCGGCGCAGCTGCGGCTTGCTCTGCTCTTCGTTTCCGACCCGTTGCCGACCTCAGCCGACCTAAGGTACAGCTCCAGCAAGCTTCCCGCCATCCGCCATTGCCGGAGCGCCACCGAGCTCTCGGGTCGCCGCGACGAGGGCAATGCCGGGGTCGGCTTCCCTCTCTTTTGCTCGTCTGGGAGTCCCCGTTAGCCGTAGATCCATTCCACACCGTCGGTTAGGTCTATCACGCCGTAGTTTCGCCGGAACCCGAGTTCGCCGTGAAACCGCTCGCCACCGTGCCGCCATGCGAGCGCGGTCAGTGAGTTTCCGTGCGCAATAGTTCGATTAGTCGCGCGCACAGGTCCGCTAGGGTTGCAGGAACACAGAACGAGGCCGACCCGCGCGAGCAACGGCCGGAATCGGCCGGCGCAAGTTCGCCGGACCACCGCCGTCCGCCATTGCCGCCGTCGAGCTCGCTCCGGTGGAGTACGACCCTCGGCAGTTGGTCCATCGGGTTCGTCTCGTTGCCGCGAGTCGGTAGGTAGCCTCGGCGTCGCCGGAGACCTCGCCGTCGGCGAGCTCTCGCCGGTCAGCGCCGGCGGCTCTGTTTCCTCTCTCTGACGCGTGGGGTCGGGTCGACCCCGGGGCCCGCGAGTCAGCCGTTCGGGTGCGCCTCTGGTTCACTGAGCCGGGTGCACGTAGCAGTTCTATTGGGTTTAGGTTTTTGATTTATAAAATGAATTTCCAGAAAATGTGTAAAACCTTCCAAAATTCATATCTGGAGCTAGGAATGTCCAATTGGGGTGAACCAAATTTTGTTGTGTTTGTATTTCTGAGCTCTATCAAGGAAAAATATAAAATGTACTTTTTGAATACTTTTTGTGTGCAGTTATAATTAAATTGTTAATTGCTTGTAAACTTGATAAATGCATAAGTAATTGCAGGAATGTGCTAAAAATGTGATTCCACTTGCATTCATCTTGTTTAGGGAAGTAGAATCTATGAAAAATATGTTTGCTGGTGTTTCACTATTATTTATATGATGTCTAGTATAATGTGCCTTTTATGCTTTAATCTTGCAAAAATCACCATGCTTAATGTGTTAAGGTTATGGACATGAATATTTTTCCTGGGCTATGTTATGATGGAAAGAAGCTAAGAAAATTAGGAAATCTGTTGTTTGATACTTTTCACTGTGTTAAGTATTTTCCATTGCTTAAAAGGCTGGTTGCTTGTTATTTTTGTGTAGACTGTTATACTTGTCCAAATGACTTGAAATTTTGTCAGTAGGCTAATCTGGATGTGTATTAGCTACTGTAATTTTTATGGATTTTTCTGGTCACAGTAAGCAGTAGGTCCAGTTATAGGCTAGGGTTTATTTAATTGTTTCTAAGCAAATATCTTTTGGTTGTGGTAGGTTAGTTGATGCATGTTAATTATTAAGTGCAGGTTGTAGACCTCTCACCCGGGACGAGAAATTGTTCTATGCTTTGCTTAAGAAGGGTGAGTATGAGTTGGTTGTCTAGGAAAGAAATAAATGAGTGGGGATTGTTAAACTGATTGCATATCATGGGTTAATTCGTGCATCTCTATCTTGCATTTCATGTGCATTCTCAGTTCTCATATATGCATATCATGCATACAGGATCGCCGGGAGGCGTGACACTGTTGCAATTCGATCCACCGGAGGAGGGAGTTCCGCCGGAGATTGAAGTGCCCGAGGTTTCCGAAGGACAAGAAGAAGAGGCTGAACTTCCGGAGTGCCCGGATCACCAACCCGCTAACTTTGTGAAAGGCAAGCCCCGGAGCATTCCTAAGTCTCCACCTACTCTTTTTACAAATACACTGGTCTTTATTAAATCGTATGATTGTGCACTTAAGTATAGGAGTTGATATGATACCGTTGCTGTATTTATTCCTTGTCCACTTATACTTGATCCTGAAGTTATTACTAGACAAGGGGATGGGTTCGATCTTATGCTTAGCCATGCTTAGACCGGTAGAAGTCGAGGGATTTCCTGTCCTTCGCGAGCATAGGTGGTTACTAATGATGATGGGGTTGGATTCCACATGATGGACTATATGTGCCACCATGCCACAGTGTCTAATGAGAGAATCAAGGCTAGGTAGCGGGGAGCCGCATGACATGGTTGAGGTCATGCCGTCTTCGGTGCTGCTTGCGGCCGACTAGGACTGAGGCCACCAGACATCAGTTGAGATTGAAAGACGTCGTCACATAGCTGGCCAGATAAGTCGTTCTGACCGCGAAGCCGAGTATTTCTTTCTGAGCCGGGGATTGGGCGTGATAAGGCAGACATATTCTGGAGGTAGGAAGGATGTGCGGAGACACCATCTTACCAAGGGCAGGTCAGGGACCTGATGCATCCTGGAAGTGGGTTTGTCTCTGAGAATATGGACCCCTCCAAGCCCGCGATACATATTATGTCTCAGAAAGATTTAACGGTGGCCCAAGAAGCCAGTGGCTCGGCTGACAGGGTTTGTGATTGGCATATTTGCCAGCTGGTACAATCGATTCGAATCGCCATCTCTCCTGGTTAGTGAGAAACTGAACTGATCTTCTGGTGAGGTAGAGGCTAACAACTTGAACATAATAATTATGGTGAGATGAGGTTGATATCTGTGGATATCGGAAATCATATG
The DNA here is from genome assembly GCA_038502445.1 of Eremochloa ophiuroides. Classification (NCBI taxonomy): domain Eukaryota; kingdom Viridiplantae; phylum Streptophyta; class Magnoliopsida; order Poales; family Poaceae; genus Eremochloa; species Eremochloa ophiuroides. The sequence continues at coordinate 31,357,363 of JAHLJS010000008.1, forward strand.
GTTTTATTGATTGCTATAATATTCAGTGAATGCTTAGTATAGTGGCTAATCTTAGTAAATAGCTTAACTGAAATCGAAGCTTATCACAATTAAAAAGAATAAGTTGAGGATCTACTGTAGTAATGCTTTTGATGCAAAAATGATGCTACCCTCTGAGCTCCACCAAATAAGCCTTGCATATCCTTGAGAGTCTTTTTATTTACTCCCTGTCGGGTAAGTCTAGCTGAGTACAATTGAGTACTCAGGGTTTTATTCCCATTGTTGCAGATGGTGTAGTCTACTACGCGTATTGCAGGAATTGCTTCACCCCTGCGGGCGAAGAAGACTAGACCCGAGGGCAGGGTCATTATCTATCTTTAGTTGTTGTAAGAATGCTGTGACAGGGTCATGTGATGGTACTCGTATTTGAACTCTGTGGTGTAAAACTATGTTGACTTCCGCTACTACCCTATTTGTGTAAAAGACTATGTTGTACTCTGATGTTTAAATTCGGTTGCGAACTTATGTGTCATGTGATCGGGTATTGCTGAATGAATGATCCTTGGGGTATGAAATGTTTGAAATCCTTTGAGATTTCCGGACTACCGGGTTTATATTGGCTCAAGTGCGACTGGATTGCGGCTAAAATGCGATCGTTGTACTTGTGCTCGTATAAATTGGTCGGTTCTGTGACAGAAATGAAGGGGCATGGCGTTGCGGGAGCTGATATTGCCTTGCAGCAGGCATTGTTGACACCTTCGGATGAACTCTTTGGTGTCGTTATACATCGTTGGCCAGTAGACTCCGCACTGCCAAATTTTGGCTTGTGTGTGGAAAGCTCCATAATGGCTTCCGTATGGTGCTGCATGACATTTTTCTATGATTTGTGCACCCTCAGCAGTCGACACACATCTTCTCAATAGTCCGTCGGCACAAACCCAGTATAAGTAGGGTTCATCCCACAGGTGACGTCTGCTTTCATATTCTACCTTCTTTCTGGATTCGCCTAGGGGTACGTACCCTGAAACTATGTAATTGACAATGTTTGCATACCATGGGTTTGTGTCGGTGACCATGAGCAGCATGACGTCGCGTAGGAAGTCATTGATTTCCTGTTCCTGCATGTTAGTGACTTGCATACGCGAAAGACGGTCAGCAACAGTATTTTCTACTCCTTTTTATCTTTTATTTCAATATCAAATTCTTGCAATAATAAGATCCAGCGGATCAAACGAGGCTTAGCATCTTTCTTGGTGAGCAGATATTTTGATGTGGCATGATTAGTATAAATAATTATCTTTGCTCCCACCAAGTAAGATCTAAATTTATCGATAGCAAAGACTACTGCGAGGAGCTCCTTCTCGGTTGTGGCATAATTAAACTGAGGTCCTGTTAGAGTCTTGCTAGCGTAAGCGATCGCATGATGCTTCTTATCTTTGGTTTGGCCAAGGACCGCACCAACAGCGTAGTTGCAAGCATCACACATGATCTCAAAGGGTAGCATCCAATCCGGAGGTTGGATGATGGGCGCAGAAATGAGTGCTTTCTTGATGGTTTCGAAGGCTTTTAAACACTCATCCATGAACTCAAAGGGTACGTCTTTTGCTAACAGTCTAGTCAAGGGTCTAGCGATTTGTGAGAAATCCTTTATAAAGCGTCTATAGAACCCCGCATGGCCTAGAAAGCTTCGGATCCCTTTGATGTTCACAGGGGGAGGTAGTTGCTCAATAACTTCTATCTTTGCCTTATCTACTTCTATCCCCCTTTTGGACACTAAGTGTCCAAGAACAATGCCTTCACGGACCATGAAATGGCACTTTTCCCAGTTAAGTACCAGGTCCTTCTCTTGGCATCTTTGCAAAACTTTGTCTAAATTCTCGAGGCAATGATTAAAAGTTTTTCCATAGACTAAAAAATCGTCCATGAAAACTTCCCCACTACTTGTCTGCTTCAGGTCCACTGACGCAGCTGGTCTGCCAGCCGATACCAGTATCAGCGCTACTCCGTGGCCGAACGTGGTGGAATTCAGATACGAGTGGACAGGGCTGTCACCACCTGCCACCTACCCCTCTGCCCGTGGGCACATGCAACATATGAAGGTAGACCCTGACTTAGACACCACGCCTACGATGGCGACTACTACTCTAGCGATGGCCAGGAACTTCCATCTTTATCAGGAGTCCTCTAACTAGAGCACCCGCCCAACGGACGAGCGACGATCCCACAAACAAGTAGTTTTATGAAAATTACTTACTTAATGAATCAAAACTTAGAATGTATCACAAACCTCTTACTTCAAGTAGCAAGATGGTTGTAGAGGTACAAGTTGGATGCGAGAGCCGACAAGTCCGGCACTTCGTCCACCTGAGAGTAGAACTGCTTTGACCCTGCTCTCACTTCTCAAGCTTCTGTCCCTCTCTCTCTAACCCTATACTAGCCTAGCTAGAAGCTAAACTAATGGAAAAATAGTGGCACTCCCTTCTTCTTCTCTCTTGTATCAAGTTGTTCTTTATGGAGGGGGTGAGGGCCTCATTTTATAGCTCCACAGGTCGGTTTCGGCGTAGCTAAGTATGGAAGTAGGTGAAACCGCCTTCAGGGAACCGCCATGAGCACTTTCACTGAAGACTGGGCCCGGGAAGCGTCAACTGGGGGGCGACCGCACCCAGGGGCGGTCGGTCCCTGGGAGGCGGCAACTGGCCACCGCCTTCGGGTGGTCTGTTGCTCCCTGGGCCTAGGCCTCCCCCGTGGTTATGGATGGATCCCGTTTGATGGTTTGATGGGCTTTTCTCTTTTATTCTTGATTTGCGCCTTTTCTGAATTTGTTTTCTGGAAGTGCGCTTTCCGGTAATTTTTATGCATTTCCACGTGTTCGACCTGCAAGTCACATGTGCAACAAAACTCATGGAAAGGTTAGATAAAAGCCCTACCTTCTATTTATTTTAGCATTAGAATGATGTTATATTTTGGTTGTTAAGGACCGCCAACATTCATCGCTCTTTCTCTTTCTTTTGTCACTTTCTCTCCCCCTTTGTCAACAATTTCACAAAAATGTTAATTTGATTGGAGAGAAATAGTCAAGTTCATTTGATTTGGAAAGAGAGTTCATTTGTCACTTTGGCTCAATCTAGTGCACTAGCCTACGATATATAACTAAGTTTGATCCAAGGACAAGCTTCTTCACGCCCTAGGGATTATCTTGCCCATGTTAAGTTATAAACCGATAGCTCATGAACTATATTGAACACTAGGGGATTAAGCACATATACAAGTCATATTATACTACTAGTTCATACAAACAAAAAAAATTATGGTAGCATATATCTATCAAAATCATTTTATTTCCATGAATGATCCTAAGTTGAGTATGTCTATATGCTCTAAACATGTCCTAGCAAGTATGAATGTCATGTCAAACAATTTTACCTTGCTTTGTCGGAGTAGAGGCATGTCGTATATGTGGGGTGGTCTCAACTGATATTGAAGAAGTCAAGAATATTCAACTCATTCCTCAACTTGCAAAACCTCTTCTCATCTAGTGGCTTGGTGAGTATGTTGGCCAATTGATCATCGGTTCCAATGCTTTGATTGTCAATGTCACCCTTTTGTTGATGATCCCAAATAAAGTGGTGCCTCACATCAATATGCTTGGTTCTTTGATGTTGAACTGGATTTTGAGTTAGCTTGACGGCGCTCTCATTGTCACATAGCAATGGCACTTTCTTGAAATTGATTCCATAATCTCTCAAAGTTGCATGTCCATAAGATTTGAGCACAACAACTCCCCGCACTAATGTATTCGACCTCAGCGATGGAGAGTGATATGCTAGTTTCCTTCTTAGATGACCATGAGACAAGAAATCTTCCCAAGAGTTGACATGTGCCCAATGTACTCTTTCTATTAATTTTGCAACCGGCATAATCCGCACCGGCATATGCAATTAACTAAAACTTTGCACCCTTGGGATACCACAATCCAACAACTTGAGTGTGCTTCAAATATCTTAATATTCTCTTTGCGGCCATCATATGACTCTCTCTAGGAGATGCTTGATATCTAGCACACATGCACACACTAAACATGACATCCGATCTTGATGCGATGACATAGAGCAAGCTTCCAATTAGAGATCGATATGCCTTTTGATCAACCATATTGCCACATTTGTCCTCATCCAAGTTTCCACTAGTGCCCATGGGAGTGCTAATTGATTTTTCATCTTGCATTCCAAACTTCTTGATCATGTCCCTTGTGTACTTTCCTTGACTAATGAATGTGTCATTTTTCAATTGCTTGATTTGAAGTCCAAGGAATTATGTGAGTTCACCCATCATAGACATTTCAAATTCCTTAGCCATCATGCCTTCAAACTCCGCACACAAAGCTTGACTTGCTGATCCAAAGATAATGTCATCCACATAGATTTGCATGATCATCAAGTCACCATCAACCATCTTGGTGAATAGAGTAGTGTCAACCTTGCCCATCTTAAACACTTTAGAGAGGAGAAAATCCCTTAGCCTCTCATACCATGCTCTTGGTGCTTGTTTCAATCCATAGAGTGCTTTCCTTAGCTTGTACACATGGTTGACATTCTTCTCATCTTCAAAACCGGATGGTTGTTCAACATATACTAGTTCATTGATGAAGCCATTGAGAAATGCACTTTTAACATCCATTTGGTAGAGCATGATGTTGTGACCACAAGCATATGCTAGAAGAATCCTTATTGCCTCCAATCTTGCAACCAGAGCATAAGTTTCACCAAAATCTAGTCCTTCCACTTGAGTGTAACGTTGTGCCACTAATCTTGCCTTGTTCTTTACTATAACACCATCTTGATCTTGCTTAACACCCATTTGGTTCCAATGACATTGTAGTTCTTTGGTCTCTCTACTAATTCCCAAACTTCATTTCTTTGAAAATTGTTGAGCTCTTCATGCATAGCATTCACCCAATCACTATCTTACAATGCCTTCTCAATATTTTCCGGCTCTTCAAATGATATAAATGAATAGTGAGCACAAAATGATGCTAGTCTTGATCTTGTTTACACACCCTTTTGAATATCACCAATAATTTGATTTAAAGGATGATCTCTTGCAACAATTGCGGGTTGGAGCACTTGAGGTTGATTGCTTGAGCTTGGTTTGGCATTAGATTGATTTGCTTGAGATGAACTAGCTTGATCTTGATATTGCACTTGAGAGCCACTAGCTTGATCATTGGATGGAACTTGCACTTGATCTTTGTCATCTTCTATGTCAACCACTTGAGTTGGCTTAATGTCACCAATGTCCATCTCTTGCATAGCCTTTGCCAATTGAGGTCCACTCACATCATCTAGATTCTCATCTTGATCTTGTGACCCATTGGTTTCAACAAATTCAACATCATGGACTTCCTCAAGTTGACCACTTCCCAAATTCCAAACTCTATAAGCTTTGCTAGTGGTGGAATATCCAAGCAAGAATCCCTCATCACATTTCTTTTCAAATTTGCTCAATCTATCACCCTTCTTCAATATGTAGCACTTGCACCCAAAGACCTGAAAGTATGCAATATTTGGCTTTCTTCCGTTCAAGATCTCATATGGAGTCATCTCCAACATAGGATGGCAATAGAGTCTATTTAAGTAGTAGCATGCCGTATTGATTGCTTCGGCCCAAAAGAATTGACTCACATTACACTCACTAAGCATAGATCTTGCCATGTCAATGAGAGTTCTATTCTTCCTTTCAACTAGCCAATTTGATTGAGGTGTGTATTTGGCCGAGAACTGATGTTTGATTCCATATTCATCACATAGCTCATCAACTCTTGTGTTCTTGAACTCACTACCTTTGTCACTTCTTACTCTTTTGATGGTGGTTCCAAACTCATTACAACTTCTCTTGACAAAGGATTTGAAGATAGCATGCACAATACTCTTGTCAATCATAAAGAAAACCCATGTGTATCTTGAGAAGTCATTGTCACACCCAATTTTAAAAACAAAATCGAATGCACAATATATGTATGCTAGGACCAATTTTCATACATATATCGACTTCATTATAGTATCATAACAGTGATGAATACATAGCGAACTTTATTTACAGAAGGACCCGTGGGTCTCAAAGAAAATACACAATTAATAAATAAAAACTCTAGCGGAAATCTAGGACGCCATCTCCACAGGAACGTCGACCGGGGGTAGCACCAGCCTAGTACACGTCATCAGGGTCGAAGGCACCATCTTCTATGAACTCCTCCTCATCAACTCCAGCGTCTGGGTGGGGTATCAGGGGGACAAAGAGGAAGGGTGAGTACATCGAAATATACTCTGCAAGTGTAGGAAAATAAGACATGTGGCTTAAACAAGGATAGGCTGACTTGGTTGGACACAGCACCTAAAGCAACAAATCCTATCACCTGAATTTCCTAAGCACCTGTTTAACTAAGTGAATTCTCATCTCCTCAGAGTAACCAACACTCGGAAATCCCATCCGAGCAACCACACCTGGAAATCCATCCAAGCAACCAACACTTGGAAGTCCATCCAAGCCCACATTCCTTCACCCAGGAACCACCCAACCAGAACCAAGTAACCAACTAATCCTGAGGACATCCAAGCCAGCTCTTGACCGCGAGCACGGCTGATATATCAGTTTTACACTCTGCAGAGGTTGCACACTTTCACCATGAGTCGTCTTTTCCCCGTCTCGTCGAACACTGCCTAGGTGCATAGCGGGGTCACACTACAAGGCCTTTACAAAGCCCCTCTAAGCCTGTTTTACATGTACCTCTAAGGTTTCACCGCTAACATGGGTAACAACCCACTGCAGAAGCCCCCTCCTGAGCCACAAAACCGTCCCGTGTAAAGCCAAAACTTAGAGTGACCAATTAATTAGCCAGGTCCGTCCTATTCCAGCCTCATGGTTGCGCTGTAAAGCCGAGTTACATGTGTCGGGAACCGGGTCCTAGGGATTCAGGCAGGATAACTAGCACAAACCCAATCCACCATCATTAACAGCCGTTACACGGCACAAACCAAACCACCACCAAAACGGTCCATCCTACCGGATTTGCCTGATCACCATGTTTCTAAAAAATTACCAATTCCACATGTTTCATATGTCATTAATCAACATTAATTATACTCTTCGCAACCCAAGACTGCAAGGCTAAGCATGACTTCTACCATGTTCCCAATCTGGGGTTTCAAAGATGATACAAACAAGTGCTAGTAAACCTTATCATGGAATTCAAAATTAGACTCTGTATGCAACTAAAGATCTAACTATTCTAACTCAAAAGTAAATAAAAGTAGGTGTAAGATGAGCAAGGACACTTGCCTTCAAAGTGACTAGGTTCGGGTGTATCGCATCGGATCCTGAAAATCTGTGCACTCGTTTCCTTCTGACGACAAACATCAAACATGGCCCAAACAAAATATAATATGAACATTACACCAAACAGGGGAAATAGTAATAAAAACATTGCTAACAAATAGTACTCGTCGAAACAAAACTAACGCGAGTTGAACGAGTTGAATCGGATTTAAAACAGTGAACATATGGGCTTTTAAAATTCTCATGGCATTTTTATAATTATTTTATAAAACAAACACATGATTGACATCATTAATAAGATTTATGGCAACATTAGTCATTTGATAAAATAGAATAGAATAAATAAATTTAATAATTGATTATTACTAAATAAGATTAGATTAGCATGATTTATTACTTTTATAAATATAATATATGGAAACTAGTTCTCCAAGTCATTTTGTAATTATAAAGCATTTAAATTTATTTTCAAAACTTACTTTGAATAAAAAAGATATATGAAAATAACTTTATAAATATTTTAGAATTCAGAACAAAGCATATACACATTTATTGTGATGTAAAACTACTCTGCCTAGGCCTATAACAAGTTCAATATAGATTGTAGCGTGTATCTCAGAAACTGTGCAAACTAAGAAAGAATTTTGATTAATTAAAGGAATTCACGAGGGCTAGACTGCAAAAAGGTGCTTACTGGGCAGGTCGAGGTGCTCCAGTTGACTGGGGGGTCAAGGAACGCTCTGGGCCGTCCATTCCGGATCAGGCGGTGATGGGAGGCACCTTCTCTTCCTGTGTTCCTGCGCAGCAGGCACCATGGCGGCGCCACGGCGGCGGCTCGCCGGCGTTTGCTGGGATGGGGCTCCAGTGAACCGGTGTCTCCGGCGAGCGGCGGAGTAGCTGCACCGCGTCCCGTTGAACATGCTGGTGGCCTTCGTGGTAGGTGGAGGAGACCGGGCGGCTGCTGGCAGCGGGAGCAGGAAGCGGCGGCTATGGCGGTGCCTCGAGACGGCTCGGTGGGCACGGATTGATGAAGGAGAGCGGCGATATGGATTCTCGGGAGCACTGCGATGCCTACAGAGGCGAAAGGAGGGCAGGAGGTGGCTGCCACGAGGGGATCGACGATCTCGAGCTGAGCTCGTCAATGGCGGTGGCGGCTTCGGTGTGGCTCGGGAGGGGGAGGAGGCGCACGGGAGGGGGAAAACGGAGGGCAGCGAGGTCCTGCGATACCCCTGGTGCCATTTATAGAGGGAGAACGAGTAGAGGGAGGGGTGTCCGGGGAGCTCAAGCATGCCGCCAATGGCGGCTGCTTCTGTTGCAGATCCGGAAAATAGAAGATGGGGAAAGAGGATATGGGATTAGGGTCGCGGCGATTCGGGCGGCTTGGTGGTTAAGTCTTCACGCGGGGAAGGCTGCGAGGGGCTCGGTGCTCCGCGCACGAGCGCGCGAGGCGGCGGCGACTGCGTTCGTGCATGGGCGGCAGCGGCTTCGTTCCGGGACGCCAGCTGACCAGTTCGCGCGGTGTGCTTGCGTGCGGGTCACGAGGTGGTGTGTGGACGGGTTCGCGGCTTGGCTCGACAGCGGGAGGTGTGGAGAACTGTGCACGTGTCGCGGGGCGGCAGCGTCGACCGCGCTGTGCGCTCGCGCTCTCGTCAGGAGGAAGAAGAAGGCCCTGGCGGCTGACAGGCGGACCCCGCGTGGCAGTGAAACAGAGAGAGAGTTCAGGGGCGCAGACGGGCTGGCCTCCGGCCTGGTGGGCTGGCCCACGCGCAGCAAATGAAAGGAGAAGCGGATGGGCCAAGAGGGTGAGGGAGAGAAAGGGTTCGGCTGAGCATTTTCTTTTTTTTTCTTTCTTTCTTTTGCTTTTCCAATATAAATGTATGCCAATATAAGGAGATTAGGGTTATGTTCCCAATATAAATCACTTAATATTTCCCTTATTTTTAAATTAGAAAGAGAACGATCGGAGCCTAGCGAGTTTTAAATAATCAATTTTTTACCTCAACAAAATCATGCCAGCGGCATGAATGCAACAACTGTAGAAATATTATTTAAGAAAGTTTTTTTAAAGACATTTTTATTAAACATAATTGATACAAAATTATTTAAAGCTTAGTCAATTTGAGAAAGTTCTTAAATAATTCATTCTATTTGGTGTTTTCTATTCACATCCCCAAAATGGAAAATTTGGGGTGTGACAAAACTACCCCCTTAAAAGAAATCTCGTCCCAAGATTTGCAGAGGCTACACTCATTACAAAGAACCAAATCAATCATATTCATAATAACAATGCAATCAACCATACGAGATCGTTACTAATGCAAGAGATATTCGGATATAGCAACTTCTTAATGAACTTAGTGTACGTGAATCTTCAACTTTTCAATCTTCGAGGTGATCCTCTTCTAGTCGATGCAGAAACATTATCTTCCGGTCGTCTTCATGAATCTTGCAGAAGGTGGAGGTTTTGGTAAAAAGTTTTTATTTTCATTTACAAAAGCATGAAAGGAAGTTTAGAGAAGTGAAAAGGAATGAAAGCTTGAAGAAAATAATTTGCAAGTTCGAAGTGGAAAAGAAATGAGAGCTTTTAAAAAAATAGTTTTACCAAATGAGTATCTAGGCTAGCGTCCTACGGTCAACACGGCTCTGATACCATTCTGTCACACCCGATTTTAAAAACAAAATCGAATGCACAATATATGTATGCCAGGATGTTGACGGTGGATAACGTCAACTTTTATTAGAACTTTAGACACAAAAGGATACATGAATACACACTAGTCTAGCGTTTTAACTGACAGTTTCCACGAGTTTTGCATATTCTGTATTTTCTAGGTGCTATTCCAGAAAAGCATAAAAGAAGGATAAAAGAACATAAAAGACACGAAACTTAACCGCGAAGGAAACATCATTATCGGGACGTGGAAAGAGTGTAGAAGGCACTCGAAGGAACCGGGGCCCGAACCCCTGCTAGGTGGGGCCGGGCGGTGCCCCCCATAGGGTTTCACGCTGCCTTGTGGAGTCTTCGTCCTACCGCCTTTGAGGAGTCATCTCGGCCCTTGGTTAAGTCGGACACACAACGACCAATCCTGAAAGACCACTCTTTTGTCTAAGGATGCCTAACCGCCGCACCGATCATTCGGGGGGATCCTATGGCGCACGTGCAACCCACCGGGCTATAAATAAAGGGGCAGACCACCTGGGGATACAATCATTCATCCAAGGCATCAAGTCTTCAGTCAAGCCATCAAGAGCCTCATAGTTCATCAAGAGCCTCCTAATTCATAGTTCTAGCTTAGTTAGATTAGAAGTAGAGGAGTTCTAGTTCTTCGGCGGATCTGGAGCCCCGGCGTCTGTCTGGAAAGCGGAGTTCGGTATAGTTCTAGTTCTTTCTCTATTATTGTATTCTTCATTATGATTAGTGAAACATTGTTCTTAATATATGTTCTTAATTATATTAGTCATTGTCTACTATGATTATATGTCTAGTATAGTTGGTTTGATCTTATTGAATTCATGTAATTGCTCGTATAGCGTTTATCCATACGATCGATGGGTAGATGATGAACGATATGTAGACGTGGTGTTTAGGTATTCTGTTTATCTGCGAGTACACCCTGATGTGCCGGGTCATGTGGTAGATCATGTAGGTGACAGCTACGTTGAGTCCTCTGTAGTCCACCCCCGTATGTAGGCAAGTAGGCACGGTCGCGAAGTTGGGTGATGACTCTGTTTCACATCCTTCCTAGATGATGCCCTTTACATGTGATCATGATGTAGGACTAATCTAACAATGATTACTAGATGTAATTGCACTAATTAGAGTTATTCATTGACATAGTTATAGAATTACCTTAGATATTAATTCCTTAGTTTATCCATTGGCTAACTATTACTATGACTAGAAAGTGCTCTAATGTTTACCTTTTATTTATGATGCTTTATCATACTTATCACCTTTATTTATCTTATTTATCTTGTGACCTCTACCTGTTATGAGTAGAGTATATGACATCGATATCACCGCTTATCCATTGTATATAATTACTATCAATATAATAGATTAAAGTTTATGCTAGTCCTTCCCAGTGGTATAATACAAATCGATAACCTGGTAGAACTCCTAGGTAAAATGCTACAATGGTATAATTATCTGTCCATTTGCAGAATTGATCTTAATTTATATATATATGTTTACGCCAAAATCTGGACTGAGTGCAGATAGTCGATGCCGAACGCAGATAGCCGATTTCGGGACAGAGGCAAAGACAGAGATAGTCGATCGAATCTTGGAATCGACTGTTGGGCCGGAGCGAAGATGGTGCGGTTGAAGAAAAGAGCCGATTGATGACGTCAGCGCGGGTCTCCGGCGCTAGGAAGCGATCACGTTCAGAGTCCGTTAAAGAAAGGAAAGATTGGGCTCCAAGTTACCTTTAATTTAGGAGAGTTTGTTAGTTTCCATATTCGTTTCAAGTTGTAATTCGACTAGGACTCTATCTTGTCAAGCCCAGGGTATAAGTATAAACCCCCGGCCTTTGTAATACGTACGTACACATCAATACAACACACCTTTCGGCTCCAGCCAAACCCTTAGGAGTAGGAGTAACGTAGATCTCGGCGAGTTTCTTCAATCGGGCTGGGTGTCATCCGATGGACACAGGCTTGTTTGTAAGTAGTGTCATGCCTCGCTAAGCTTTGTCTCTTTAATGTCATCCTGTGGACATGGGAGCATTGTAGATCGGGGTTGATTCTTGTTTGGTATAAGTTTAGCGTCATCCGTTGGACGTGGGCTTAGATCAAATAAGGGTTAGTTATCGATTCATGTTTATTTTCTAGTTTAATCTATGTTTAGCATCATCCGGTGGACGAGGGCTTAGGTTAAGCTTGATCATGTGTATGGATTAGTTATCGTCTCTAACTAAATTGACATCTTAGTTAGATTCATTAAGTTACCAAGATATTATGTTGTTCATTATTATTTATTTATTTGTACAACATCTTCTTGCCCGATCAAGACTGCCTAGTATTGGCCTTAGATTTATATGAAAGCGTTCACTTGTGTTTTATTCATGTTTATGCTTTGTCATGATAATTGCTTTCCTGCTTTATTGGCCAGTACTTCCGCAGTCTTGTTCGTACGTGATGAAAAGACTTGGCAAGAGTCGATTTATATGGGTGCAGAACCACCGGCCTTTAGACCAGTTCCGTATTCCTATTGGATCGACTTGTGGCTTTTGCCACTGTCAAGTTTCCTGCTTCACGGACCCTGGATCGGCTAAATAGCCGATGCAGCTATGCTTTCATGAGAAACATTAGCTTACCGATCGTTTTTTTGCCAATTTCTCCCTATTTAACATTCAGACAGTCTGTATCGGATAATTTGACCTGTTTGCATTAATCGATTATATCTTGATCCCCTATATCTTTCTGCATGAACCTGTTTTATGTAGACTGTCATATCTGATTATGCATATTAATCGATTACATGTCAGTTCAATGATTATTCTACAGAAAAAATATGCATGCATGCTGGAATCGACTCTTTAATCGATTTCCGATCATATCGGCTCTCAGAGCCATATAGTTGGAACTACCTGGATCCACCGGCTTGTTCTGCCTTATGATTACTGATTATCTTTCTCCTTGTCAATTGCAGGTCAAATTGACTGGCACGCATGAGGGTCATTGGCACTCTCGGACCGGGTTTTGAGGCTAGCTAGATCTGAGAAGCTCCAACGCTCTTAAGATCATATTCGGCTTCGCTGGTGTGTTGAGCGCGAGAAACCACTTTTTGTGCCAACACACTTATTGGCACGCCCGGTGGGACAGTTTCACTCATGACTAAGGGAAAGAATCCGGAGAACGACGCCCCAAGGGATGACGGTGTCATCAGAGTCAGGCGTGATGAGATCGAGCCCGAAGATGCAGTGATTCTGGATCAGATCATTGCGGAGTTCACTGATGCCTGTCTGCTGTCGTTCGGCAAGAATCATGATGGCCGCGTGTTCAAGAAGCATCCATATCCAAGGTGGGTCATGCCTGGCCACAGCGACAAAGGCGAAGATGAGTTCAAAGACTTTATTCAGAGCGCCATTTGGTCAGCCTCGCATCAGGCAGTCGGGAATCATCACAACATCTTCCTGCAGACATTCTATAATATCATGAAGACCGTCATCAACAGAAAGGACTGGGAATCTCTGGGCATGACATACTTCAACATACCACCAGACGACTCCAAATCAGGTGCAGTGGCCGGAACTTCCAATCCTCCGCCGCAACAGCCGAATCCGCCAATGCCATCTGTCCAAGATCTCAATATGACGGCGGGTTCGGCTCCAAAAATAGCTTCAGCTCCCAAGCTATACAAAGACTATTCTCCTGAGCAAATTGCTGCTTACATGCGGATGACTGGGAATGCGCCGACCGAGAACGGGCCCACTCCAGGCTATCACTACGGGCATACCTATCACGAGCTCTCAATGTAACACCCTAGTGTTAGTTACTATTTTCACACTTGCATTTGCATGTCATCAAGCACCTATCATGTCATTTCATGCATCATCACTATTCAAGTTAAATTGCCTTTCTTATATACTATATGTTTCCTTTATGCTCATGTGTGGTAGATATATTAGCATGCAAATGTGATGCTTGTTTATTGTTCTAGATGCTTTATACATGTTTGGGGTAACATTTGGAACAATGTTCATGTTGGTGAAATCCCCAAAATACCCCTCTAGCTCATAGTTGACTAGAGAGCCCTCTAAAAGCTATTCTGTTTGACCAAACAAGAAGGGCATTTTAGAAATTTTGCATATCAGTGCACCCTTAATAAAAGTGGTGTAGAATTTTATAAGCAACAAACTTTATTTTTTAGTCAACTCATGAAAATGGGTGGAAGGTGGTCAAAAAGCTGAATTAGTGCAGATTTGGAGCTGATTTGGAGTTTCAAAAATTTCCTAAGTCTAAAAACTGGTTTTCAGTTTCGGTGTACCCATGTTCTTCGATCCATATCTCTCAATCCAGGCCGATCTAGAGTAAAGTGTTCTAATATGGAATGGAGTACTCATGTAGCTCTTTGATCCATATTAGTGAAGTTTTGGCTAACACTCACTGGATCACGAGATATGGCGCATCAAAGAATCGAGTTTCAGTCGGTTTTCAGAGCTGAATCGAGCCGATTCAAAATCGGCATTCGGCCGAACAGCTGGCGCAACCGTAGGCAAATGGCGCCAAGTGGCGACCGAACGCCGGCGTCGGGCCATGCCCGCCTGCCGTCACCCTGCAAAGGTGAAAAGGGCACCCCCTCCTATCCCCCAGCACGCTCCTCTCACTCTCCCTCGCTCTCTTGCCTCTCTGCTCGCCGTTTTCCCCTCCGCCATCGCCATCGCCGCCGAGCCAGCTCCGCGGTAAAATCCGTCGCCGTTGCTTCGCCGCCGACCGCTCCATCTCCACCACATCTCCACCACTCTCTACTCTACACCCTCGACCCCTTTCCAAGTCAAGAAGACCTAAGGTATAGCTCCAGTGAGCTTCTCGCCGCCGTGACCTCGTCGGAGCACCGCCGAGCTCTCGGGTTGCCGCGACGAGGGCAATGCCGTAGCCGTTCTTTCTAGTTCTTGCTCGTCGTGCTGACCTCGTGAGTCGTAGATCTAGCCTAGGTCGTTGGTCGGGTCGGTCTCGCCGTAGGTTCGCCGGAACCCGAGCTCGCCGTGAACCCGCCCGCCACCGCGTCGCCATGCGCGCAGTTAGAGCAAGCTGTCGTGCACCGCTATTCGATTCACCGAGCACAGAGCTCCGTTAGGGTCTAGGGAGTGCGGAACGTGGGTTGGTTTCGCCGGTGAAGGTCGGAATCGGCCTGGCGCAAGTTCGTCGGACCGCCGCCGTCCGCCATTGCCGGCGACGAGCGTGCTCTGGTCCGCGATAGGGCTCGGGAATTAGTCCGTCTAGTTCGCCTCGTTGCCACGAGTCGGTAGGTCACCTTGGTGTCACTGGAGACCTCGCCGTCGGCGAGCTCTCGCCGGTCAGTGCCGGCGGCCCAGTCTCTCTCTCTGACGGGTGGGGTCAGATTGACCCCGGGGCCCACTGGTCAGCTGGCTGGGTGCGCCTCTGGTTCACTGAGCCGGGTGCGCGTAGCAGTTAAAGCCGGTTTTGGATTTTATGATTTATGAAATTGATTTCCAGAAAATGTGTAAAATCTTCCAAAATTCATATCTGGAGCTAGGAGTGTCCAATTGGGGTGAACCAACTTTTGTTGTGTTTGTATTTCTGAGCTCTATCAAGGGAAAATATGAAATGTACTTTTGGAATACTTTTTCTGTGCAGTTATATTTAAATTGTTAAATTCTTGCAAACTTGATAAATGCATAAGTAATTGTAGGAATGTGCTAAAAATGTGATTCCACTTGCATTAATCTTGTTTAGGGAAGTAGAATCTAAGAAAAATATGTTTTCTAGTGTTGCACTGTTATTTGTATGATGTCTTGTATAATGTGCCTTTTATGCTTTAATCTTGCAAAAATCACCATGCTTAATGTGTTAAGGATAAGGTCATGAATATTTTTCCTGAACCATGTTATGTTGTGAAGAAGCTAAGAAAAATGAGAAATCTATTGTTTGATACTTTTCACTGTGTTAAGTATTTTCCATTGCTTAAAAGGCTGGTTGTTTGTTATTTTTGTGTAGCCTGTTATACTTGTCCAAATGACTTGAAATTTTGTCAGTAGGCTAATCTGGATGTGTAATAGCTACTGTAATTTTTTTGGGCACAGAAAACAGTAGGCCCAGTTATAGGCTAGGGTTTGTTTAATTATTTTTAAGCAAATATCTTTTGGTTGGGAAGTGTTTTTATGCATTTCTGTGATGTTCAGTATTATCACTTGTTTAAAATAGTGGAGTTGATCCTCATTTGAGCTTAGGGCAGCAAGGTTAATGTTTTGTTTATATGATGTTGCTCGCGCTTGTTAATTATAAGTTGATTGTGATAGGTTAGTTGATGCATGTTAATTATTAAGTGCAGGTTATAGACCTCTCACCCGGGACGAGAAATTGTTCTATGCTTTGCTTAAGAAGGGTGAGTATGAGTTGGTTGTCTAGAGAAGAAATATGCACGTACTCAGTAAATGAGTGCGGATTGTTAAACTGATTGCATATCATGGGTTAATTTGTGCATCTCTATCTTGCATTTCATGTGCATTCTCAGTTCTCATATATGCATATCATGCATACAGGATCGCCGGGAGGAGTGACGCTATTGCAGTTCGATCCACTGGAGGAGGGAGTTCCGCCGGAGATTGAAGTGCCAGAGGTTCCCGAAGGCCAGGAAGAAGAGGCTGAACTTCCAGAGTGCCCTGATCACCAACCTACTAACTTTATGAAAGGCAAACCCCAGAGCATCCCTAAGTCTCCACCTACTCTTTTTACAAATGCACTGGTCTTTATTAAATCGTATGATTGTGCACTTAAGTATAGGAGTTGATATGATACCGTTGCTGCATTTATACCTTGCCCACTTATACTTGATCCTGAAGTTATTACTAGACAAGGGATGGGTTCGATCTTATGCTTAGCCATGCTTAGACCAGTAGAAGTCGAGGGATTTCCTGTCCCTCGCGAGCATAGGTGGTTACTAATGATGGTTGGGATGGATTCCACATGATGGACTATACCATGCCACAGTGTCTAATGAGAGAATCAAGGCTAGGTAGCGGGGAGCCGTATGACATGGTTGAGGTCATGCCGTCTTCGGTGCTGCTTGCGGCCGACTAGGACTGAGGCCACCAGACATCAGTTGAGATTGAAAGACGTCATCACATAGCTGGCCAGATAAGTCGTTCTGACCGCGAAGCCGAGTATTTCTTTCTGAGCCGGGAATTGGGCGTGATAAGGCAGACATATTCTGGAGGCAGGAAGGGTGTGCAAAGACACCATCTTACCAAGGGCAGGTCAGGGACCTGATGCATCCTGAAAGTGGGTTTGTCTCTGAGAATATGGACCCCTCCAAGCCCGCGATACATATTATGTCTCAGAAAGATTTAACGGTGGCCCAAGAAGCCAGTGGCTCGGCTGACAGGGTTTGTGATTGGCATATTTGCCAGCTGGTACAATCGATTCGAATCGCCATCTCTCCTGGTTAGTGAGAAACTGAACTGATCTTCTGGTGAGGTAGAGGCTAATAACTTGAACATAATGATTATGGTGAGATGAGGTTGATATCTGTGGATATCAGAAATCATATGGTTTTATTGATTGCTATAATATTCAGTGAATGCTTAGTATAGTGGCTAATCTTAGTAAATAGCTTAACTGAAATCGAAGCTTATCACAATTAAAATGAATAAGTTGAGGATCTACTGTAGTAACGCTTTTGATGCAAAAATGATGCTACCCTCTGAGCTCCACCAAATAAGCCTTGCATATCTTTGAGAGTCTTTTTATTTACTCCCTGTCGGGTAAGTCTAACTGAGTACAATTGAGTACTTAGGGTTTTATTCCCATTGTTGCAGATGGTGTAGTCTACTACGCGTATTGCAGGAATTGCTTCACCCCCGCGGGCGAAGAAGACTAGACCCGAGGGCAGGGTCATTATCTATCCTTAGTTGTTGTATGAATGCTGTGACCTGGTCATTTGATGGTACTCGTATTTGAACTCTGTGGTGTAAAACTATGTTGACTTCCGCTACTACTTATTTCATGTAAAAGACTATGTTGTACTCTGATGTTTAAATTCTGTCGCGAACTGATGTATCATGTGATCGGGTATTGCTGAATGAGTGATCCTTGGGGTATGAAATGTTTGAAATCCTTCGAGATTTCCGGACTACCGGGTTTATATTGGCTCCAGTGCGACTGGATTGCGATTAAAAATGCGATCGTTGTACTTGTGCTCGTATAAATTGGTCGGTTCTGTGACAGCTGGTACCAGAGCATAATTCAGCATATACCGTCACTTGACTATTTAAAAATTAAAAGAGTTTTGAGTTTTACAAACTAATTGCCAACTGGTAGTGTGTATAGGTGATTTAAACCAAGTGTTTGCAAAACTTATGAGTACCAGTGACCAAGTCCTATAGCCCTATATATATGTGGTAATTAGGTGGCTTATGTAAGTACTGACTTGGGGGTAATTGCATCATGTTTCTATTTGTGGTTCATTTGGTTTTATCGTGCGGATAATTATGAACTGTCGGTTTCTTATTGCTTCTTATGGGTCAATGTGCCATGTCGCCTAAGGTAAGGTGAGATGTGAGTGTAAGATCGAACAACCGTCGATCGATGGTGAGTGTTATGGTTACTGAAGTGAGTACATGTGATCCATATGTGTACTTATGGAAGTAAGGTGGAGTAATTACTTTTGGGGTCGCAAATGTTCATGGGAACATTTCCGGCGAAAAGTGCTTCTTGTTGCCCTGCATACATTGGGATTTGGGCTGAAATGAATCTTCTGCAGGTACACTAACCACGCAAAACGTATAGCATGGTTAGTTACGTATATGAGAGCACGTGGTATGCCACCGACTATAACGTTAGTTAATATATACTATGTGTGAGGTCATTGGCACGTGCATGCATCATGATCATGAGATTAATTCAAGCTATTTGTACTATTTCCCTCCCCTATGATAAAATTTGTGCTGCCCTATCTTATTTTAAATGCTAAAAGATGTTGTAATGTACCAGATGGCAGCTGAAGGTGAGCCGCAGAGTGGTCAGTTTCTGGAGCAGTTTGGCACACCCACTATGCTATGGAGGTTGTTGAAGTCTGTGGGGTATGCAGAGCCACCACTGTATTTCTGGAAGCCAGCGGAAACCATGGTGCAGCCTTGGTTTGATGTTTGGGTGACTATCTCGGTGCTTGAAAGTGGCTGGTCGTTTCCAGGAATAAAGGTGGAAGTTGACATGAGGACGCCATGGGATGGTGCGCAGCTTGCAGCTTTCGAGGTGTTGACGGATATTTGCAGCCGGTTCAACAAGAGGGCTGATTTGGGGCCAGCAAATGTTTTTCCCAGGGTGGATGCTTCTCAGGGTGAGTGGGCTCAGTCTAGCCAAGCTTCCTTGGAGCGAGGCAGAGATGAGCGTGCTCATAGCACGGGTGCTTCTATGAGTGCTATGTTTGCTGTCCTGAGGATGCATTATTCCACTAGGGATGGTTGGATGAAGTGCGTTGAAGCCCTGCATGATGCTGTGGAGAAGAAGTTAGAAGCTGAAGAGTGGGCACGTATGGCTCGTCGTAGCTCAGATGACTTGGTGGTAGCTCTTACCGCCTGTCGCAGTGAGTTGTTACGATGCACTGGCGCTTTGTTGGCAGCTGATCGCCGTGTTGAGGTGCTTGAGAGGGAGAATGCAGATCTTCGCCGCCAGCTTAACAATCGCAATTTGAGCTTGACACGTCAGCGCGATGAGTTTCTGCAGGAGTTGCGTGCTAGTCGGCAGCAGGTTTGGGAGTTGCAGCAGGATGTTCATCGTCTGAACAACCGTGTTGATCCGTTTCATCCTCCGGGTGCAGCGGAGTTTGCTCCTGAGATCTTCGTTGCAGCTGATGATGGTGAAGCAAGTGAGGAAGAAGAGGAAGAAGACCCCGAGGAGATCGTGCCTATTGACGAGAGTGATGACCATGGTGGGAATGTGTCCGGCATGGACAGTGACCACGATGACTAGGCTCTTTCTAGTGATCTTGCCATGATCGGCACCCCTTTTGTATTGGAAAAACCTTTAATGTCATGTAATGGGTAGAACCTGAATTGTAATGTGTGAACCCTGTGTGTTCAGGGCTGGAACCATCAAACTTTTAATTAAGTAATGGTAACTTATGTAGTTTGAAAACCCTTTTTGGTTGCGCCTTTTTATTGTGCGGTTGTGTGATGATTATTGAATTATTGTGCCGTTTGTTGGTTATCAAAAATGATCATTGATATCTTCTAGGCATAATCTTTCGGTTTTCTTTGGCATAACTGACACTTAACAATGGTTGTTGTGTGTTGCTACAGATGGCACCTCATACCCGTCGTCATGGGTCAACCAGTGGTGGTGGGAATGAGCATGAGGATGAGGAGTTACCGCCTCCTCCACCGCGTACCCAGGAGCAGATGTTTGCTCAGTTCTTGGACACTCAGCAAGCGATTTTGCAGCAGATGGTTGCTAGTAACAACCACAATCGCAATCGAGATGGACGCTGCGGAAATGATGAGGACCAGTACAGTAACTATAAGGACTTCATGGACACTAGGCCTCCGGTATTCAAGCAGGCTGTTGAACCACTGGAAGCGGATGAGTGGTTGAACACTATTGAGCAGTCATTCTCTGTGCTACGATTGACTGAAACCATGAAGGCTAGCTTTGCTGCTATGTTGCTGCAAGGCTAAGCTGGAATATGGTGGGCCAATCGCAAGACCGCCTAGCCTGTGGTCGCTGATATCACCTGGGAGCAGTTCATCAGGGATTTCAGGGAACATTTCATTCCAGCAAGCTTGATCAAGATGAAGGTCAATGAGTTCATGCAGCTTACTCAGGATACCAAGACCCTCACTCAGTATCATCATGCCTTTAACAATCTGTCAAGGTATGCTCCGTGGATGGTAGATACTGATGAAAAGAAGATTGAAGCTTTCAAGAGAGGCCTTAGTACCAAGCTTATGAAGACTCTGGTGAACAACGCTCGTACAACTTTCAACGAGTTTATCAGTGAAGCTTATATCCAAGAGAAACAGAACAACTTGCACACTGCTTCCAAGGGAGGCAAGAGGCCTTTGGAAGGAAGCTCTTCTCAACCAAGGACTCCAGCAGCTAGTCGTGCGGTGGCAAATCGCCCTGCTTACCGTCCGGTTGTTCATGGAGCAAAATTCAGACCTCCTCCCAAGAAGCAGCAGCCAGCACCACAACGCTACAAGAAAGGCTTCACAGTGCCTTTGAACAAGAACAATGCTCCTCCAGGCAATGTCATTCCAGTGAAGACCAATCAAGGTCTGGGGCTGTGCTTCAATTGCGGTCAACAGGGGCATCTTGCTCGCTATTGCCCTCATCCAAAGCAGGCTCGAGTGCATCACACTACTATTGAAGAAATTCCAGAAGGTGAACCAGTCACTGCGGGTATGTTTTCAGTTAACCAGCACCCTGCCATTGTTTTGTTTGACTCTGGATCATCGCATTCTTTCGTAAGTCAAGCATTTGCACAAAGGCATGCTTTTCAGATCATTGATTTCGGATGTAATTTCCGGATAACCTCAGCTGGGGCTGAAATATGCACACGTGAGGGTATCAAGCAGGCGAGTATTGAGATTAATGATAGGAGTTTTATCAGTCATCTCATTGTGTTGCCTGGGCTAGGTCTGGATGTAATTCTAGGGGTTAGTTGGATGAACAAATGGGGTGTGGTATTGGACGTTGCTAACCGAACTTTGACGTTAAAGGCGCCCCAGGATGGGGGTACTTTTTAAGTTTCCTTACCTCGAAGAGGGGATCTTTTTAATCTCTCTTTCGCAGTTGAGGGCAAGACCATCCAAGATATTCCGGTAGTGTGTGAGTTTCCTGATGTCTTTCCTGATGATCTACCTGGACTTCCTCCTGATCGGGATGTGGAGTTTGTAATAGAACTTATTCCCGGTACGGCACCTATTTCTCGAAGGCCGTATAGAATGCCTCCTCATGAATTAGCTGAACTCAAGAAACAACTCCAGGAGTTATTGGACAAAGGATTTATTCGTCCTAGTTCTTCTCCGTGGGGCTGTCCTGCAATCTTTGTTAAGAAGAAGGATGAAACTTTGCGTATGTGTGTGGACTACAGGCCACTTAATGCTGTGACAATTAAGAACAAGTATCCTCTACCTCGTGTTGATATCTTGTTTGATCAATTATCCAAGGCTAAGGTTTTCTCCAAGATTGATCTGAGATCTGGGTATCATCAAATTAAAATCAGACCACAAGATATTCCCAAGACGGCTTTCTCCACTCGGTATGGATTGTATGAGTATTTGGTTATGTCTTTTGGATTAACCATGCTCCTGAACATTTCATGTATCTAATGAATTCGGTATTCATGTCTGAGTTGGATAAGTTCGTGGTAGTCTTTATTGATGATATTCTGGTGTACTCTGAAAACAAGGAGGATCATGCTGAACACTTGGGAATAGTCTTGACTAGACTCAGGGAGCATAAGCTGTATGCTAAGTTCAGCAAGTGTGAGTTTTGGTTGACTAAAGTGCCTTTTCTGGGACATATCTTATCTGCTGAAGGTATTTCTGTAGATCCGTCAAAAGTTCAGCAGGTGTTGGATTGGAAGTCACCAACCAATGTGTCTGAGGTTCGTAGCTTTCTGGGATTAGTTGGGTATTATCGCCGCTTTATCCAAGATTTCTCTAAGATAGCTAAACCTATGACCAAGTTATTGCACAAGGATACCAAGTTTGTGTGGAGTGAGGAGTGTGAAACAGCTTTTCGCACCTTGCGAACGTTGTTGACCACTGCTCCAGTTCTTGCACAACCTGATATTGAAAAGCCTTTTGATGTGTACTGTGATGCTTGTGGCACTGGGTTAGGATGTGTTCTCATGCAAGAAGGCCGAGTCATTGCTTATGCCTCGCGTCAATTGAGAAAACATGAGCAAAACTATCCTACTCATGATTTGGAACTTGCCGCTGTAGTTCATGCATTGAAGATTTGGCGCCACTATTTGATGGGTCATAAATGTCATATCTATTCCGATCACAAGAGTCTCAAGTACATTTTCACTCAACCTGAGTTGAACATGAGGCAAAGAAGGTGGTTGGAGTTGATCAAAGACTATGATCTAGATGTACACTATCATCCGAGCAAGGCCAATGTCGTAGCCGATGCTTTGAGCCGAAAGTCTCATTGCAATGTATTGCAGCCTTTGCTAGCAGACGGATTCAATCTTGTGCATCCGGTGGTGTTAAATAATATTACTCTCAGTTGTACTTTGGAAAGCAAGATTATTGAAGGTCAGAAAACAGATCCTGGAATATACCATATCAAGAGAAAGATGAGAGAACAAGAAATACTTCATTTCTGAGTAGATGAAAAAGGTATATTGTGGTTCAAGGATCGCTTGGTAGTACCGAAAGACCGTGAGTTGAGGAATCAGATTATGGATGAGGCTCATTTGTCCAAGTTGTTTATCCATCCTGGTAGTAGTAAGATGTATCAAGACTTGAAACCTAGGTTCTGGTGGACCAAAATGAAGAAGGAAATTGCGGCTTATGTGGCCAGGTGTGATACCTGTTGTCGCGTGAAAGCTATTCATCTTAAGCTAGCAGGTCTATTGCAACCTTTACCAGTTCCAGGTTGGAAATGGGATGAGATAACCATGGATTTCATATCTGGGTTACCTCTAACACATAAAGGCCATGATTCTATTTGGGTGATTGTAGATCGATTGACTAAGATTGCACATTTCTTACCAGTTCGAACTACAGATCGTCCTCATCAGTTGGAACAGCTCTACTTTGCTCAGATACTTCGGCTACATGGTGTGCCGAGGATGATAGTTTCCGACAGAGGCCCGCAATTTATTGCACGCTTCTGGGAGCATCTACACAAGTGTTTGGGAACCAATTTGGTTCGCAGTTCAGCTTATCATCCTCAAACTTCTGGTCAGACTGAAAGGGTAAACCAAATCCTCGAAGATATGTTGAGAGCTTGTGTTCTATCATCTAAAGGTTCGTGGGAAGAATGGTTACCTTTGGCCGAGTTCTCATACAACAATAGCTATCAAGAGAGTATTCAAATGGCTCCTTTTGAAGCTTTGTATGGGCGCAAATGTAGAACTCCTCTCAATTGGGTTGAATCAGGTGAAAGGAGATATTACGGGATTGACTTTGTGAAGGAGGCCAAAGAGAGAGTGCATACCATTCAAACACATCTCAAAGCCGCTCAAACTCGTCAAAAGAGTTATGCGGACAAGCGAAGAAGGCCATTGGAATTTGAAGTGGGTGACTATGTATACTTGAAGGTGTCACCTATGAAAGGCGTACAATGCTTTGGAGTGAAACGAAAGTTAGCTCCAAGGTTTGTAGGTCCTTTTCAAATTCTGGAAAGAAGTGGGAAAGTAGCATACAAGTTACGGTTGCCACCACACATGTCCACTATCTTCAATGTGTTTCATGTATCCCAACTCAAGAAATGTTTACGAGTGCCGGAAGAACAAGTGGATCTTGGTGATATCAAGTTGAAATCAGATTTGACCTATGAAGAAAAGCCTGTTGAAGTAATAGATTACAAAGAAAGAATCACCCGTAGCCGAGTGATCAAGTTCTACAAGGTGGTGTGGAACAACCAAAGTTATTGGGATGCGACTTGGGAGCGAGAAGATTATCTCAAGGAAGTCTATCCTTCTTTCTATAAACAATGGTAATTAACTCTAATCTCAGGGACGAGATTCTTTTAAGGGGGGAAGGGCTGTAACACCCTAGTGTTAGTTACTATTTTCACACTTGCATTTGCATGTCATCAAGCACCTATCATGTCATTTCATGCATCATCACTATTCAAGTTAAATTGCCTTTCTTATATACTATATGTTTCCTTTATGCTCATGTGTGGTAGATATGTTAGCATGCAAATGTGATGCTTGTTTATTGTTCTAGATGCTTTAGACATGTTTGGGGTAACATTTGGAACAATGTTCATGTTGGTGAAATCCCCAAAATACCCCTCTAGCTCATAGTTGACTAGAGAGCCCTCTAAAAGCTATTCTGTTTGACCAAACAAGAAGGGCATTTTAGAGATTTTGCATGTCAGTGCACCCTTAATCAAAGTTGTGTAGAATTTTATAAGCAACAAACTTTATTTTTGGGTCAAATCATGAAAATGGGTGGAAGGTGGTCAAAAAGCTGAATTAGTGCAGATTTGGAGCTGATTTGGAGTTTCAAAAATTTCCTAATTCTAAAAACTGGTTTTCAGTTTCGGTGTACCCATGTTTTTCGATCCATATCTCTCAATCCAGGCCGATCTAGAGTAAAGTGTTCTAATATGGAATGGAGTACTCATGTAGCTCTTTGATCCATATTAGTGAAGTTTTGGCTAACACTCACTGGATCACGAGATATGGCGCATCAAAGAATCGAGTTTCAGTCGGTTTTCAGAGCTGAATCGAGCCGATTCAAAATCGGCATTCGGTCGAACAGCTGGCGCGGCCACAGGCAAACGGCGCCAAGTGGCGACCGTACGCCGGCGTCGGGCCACGCCCACCTGCCGTCACCCTGCAAAGGTGAAAAGGGCACCCCCTCCTGTCCCCCAGCATGCTCCTCTCACTCTCCCCCGCTCTCTCGCCTCTCTGCTCGCCGTTTTCCCCTCCGCCATCGCCATCGCCGCCGAGCCAGCTCCGGGGTAAAATCCGTCGCCGTTGCTTCGCCGCCGACCGCTCCATCTCCACCATATCTCCACCACTCTCTGCTCTACACCCTCGACCCCTTTCCAAGTCAAGAAGACCTAAGGTATAGCTCCAGTGAGCTTCTCGCCGCCGTGACCTCGTCGGAGCACCGCCGAGCTCTCGGGTTGCCGCGACGAGGGCAATGCCGTAGCCGTTCTTTCTAGTTCTTGCTCGTCGTGGTGTCCTCGTGAGTCGTAGATCTAGCCTAGGTCGTTGGTTGGGTCGGTCTCGCCGTAGGTTCGCCGGAACCCGAGCTCGCCGTGAACCCGCCCGCCATCGCGTCGCCATGCGCGCGGTTAGAGCAAGCTGTCGTGCACCGCTGTTCGATTCACCGAGCACGGAGTTCCGTTAGGGTCTAGGGAGTGCGGAACGTGGGTTGGTTTCGCCGGTGATGGTCGGAATCGGCCGGCGCAAGTTCGCCGGACCGCCGCCGTCCGCCATTGCCGGCGACGAGCGTGCTCTGGTCCGCGATAGGGCTCGGGAATTAGTCCGTCTAATTCGCCTCGTTGCCACGAGTCGGTAGGTCACCTTGGTGTCGTCGGAGACCTCGCCGTCGGCGAGCTCTCGCCGGTCAGCGCCGGCGGCCCTGTCTCTCTCTCTGACGTTTGGGGTCAGATTGACCCCGGGGCCCGCTGGTCAGCTGGCTGGGTGCGCCTCTGGTTCACTGAGCCGGGTGCGCGTAGCAGTTAAAGCCGGTTTTGGATTTTATGATTTATGAAATTGATTTTCAGAAAATGTGTAAAATCTTCCAAAATTCATATCTGGAGCTAGGAGTGTCCAATTGGGGTGAACCAAATTTTGTTGTGTTTGTATTTCTGAGCTCTATCAAGAAAAAATATAAAATGTACTTTTGGAATACTTTTTCTGTGCAGTTATATTTAAATTGTTAATTGCTTGCAAACTTGATAAATGCATAAGTAATTGTAGGAATGTGCTAAAAATGTGATTCCACTTGCATTAATCTTGTTTAGGGAAGTAGAATCTAAGAAAAATATGTTTTCTGCTGTTGCACTGTTATTTGTATGATGTCTTGTATAATGTGCCTTTTATGCTTTAATCTTGCAAAAATCAGCATGCTTAATGTGTTAAGGATAAGGTCATGAATATTTTTCCTGAACCATGTTATGTTGTGAAGAAGCTAAGAAAAATGAAATCTGTTGTTTGATACTTTTCACTGTGTTAAGTATTTTCCATTGCTTAAAAGGCTGGTTGTTTGTTATTTTTGTGTAGCCTGTTATACTTGTCCAAATGACTTGAAATTTTGTCAGTAGGCTAATCTGGATGTGTAATAGCTACTGTAATTTTTCTGGATTTTTCTAGGCATAGCAAACAGTAGGTCCAGTTATAGGCTAGGGTTTGTTTAATTGTTTTTAAGCAAATATCTTTTGGTTGGGAAGTGTTTTTATGCATTTCTGTGATGTTCAGTATTATCACTTGTCTAAAACAGTGGAGTTGATCCTGATTTGAGCTTAGAGCAGCAAGGTTAATGTTTTGTTTATATGATGTTGCTCGCGCTTGTTAATTATAAGTTGATTGTGGTAGGTTAGTTGATGCATGTTAATTATTAAGTGCAGGTTATAGACTTCTCACCCGGGACGAGAAATTATTCTATGCTTTGCTTAAGAAGAGTGAGTATGAGTTGGTTATCTAGAGAAGAAATATGCACGTACTCAGTAAATGAGTGCGGATTGTTAAACTGATTGTATATCATGGGTTAATTTGTGCATCTCTATCTTGCATTTCATGTGCATTCTCAGTTCACATATATGCATATCATGCATACAGGATCGCCGGGAGGAGTGACGCTGTTGCAGTTCGATCCACCGAGGAGGGAGTTCCGCCGGAGATTGAAGTGCCAGAGGTTACCGAAGGCTAGGAAGAAGAGGCTGAACTTCCAGAGTGCCCTGATCACCAACCTACTAACTTTGTGAAAGGCAAGCTCCGGAGCATCCCTAAGTCTCCACCTACTCTTTTTACAAATCCACTGGTCTTTATTAAATCGTATGATTGTGCACTTAAGTATAGGAGTTGATATGATACCGTTGCTGCATTTATACCTTGCCCACTTATACTTGATCCTGAAGTTATTACTAGACAAGGGATGGGTTCGATCTTATGCTTAGCCATGCTTAGACCAGTAGAATTCGAGGGATTTCCTGTCCCTCGCGAGCATAGGTGGTTACTAATGATGGTTGCGATGGATTCCACATGATGGACTATATGTGCCACCATGCCACAGTGTCTAATGAGGAATCAAGGCTAGGTAGCGGGGAGCCGTATGACATGGTTGAGGTCATGCCGTCTTCGGTGCTGCTTGCGGCCGACTAGGACTGAGGCCACCAGACATCAGTTGAGATTGAAAGACGTCATCACATAGCTGGCCAGATAAGTCGTTCTGACCGCGAAGCTGAGTATTTCTTTCTGAGCTGGGAATTGGGCGTGATAAGGCAGACATATTCTGGAGGTAGGAAGGATGTGCGGAGACACCATCTTACCAAGGGCAGGTCAGGGACCTGATGCATCCTGGAAGTGGGTTTGTCTCTGAGAATATGGACCCCTCCAAGCCCGCGATACATATTATGCCTCAGAAAGATTTAACGGTGGCCCAAGAAGCCAATGGCTCGGCTGACAGGGTTTGTGATTGGCATATTTGCCAGCTGGTACAATCGATTCGAATCGCCATCTCTCCTGGTTAGTGAGAAACTGAACTGATCTTCTGGTGAGGTAGAGGCTAATAACTTAAACATAATGATTATGGTGAGATGAGGTTGATATCTGTGGATATCGGAAATCATATGGTTTTATTGATTGCTATAATATTCAGTGAATGCTTAGTATAGTGGCTAATCTTAGTAAATAGCTTAACTGAAATCGAAGCTTATCACAATTAAAATGAATAAGTTGAGGATCTACTGTAGTAATGCTTTTGATGCAAAAATGATGCTACCCTCTGAGCTCCACCCAATAAGCCTTGCATATCCTTGAGAGTCTTTTTATTTACTCCCTGTCGGGTAAGTCTAGCTGAGTACAATTGAGTACTCAGGGTTTTATTCCCATTGTTGCAGATGGTGTAGTCTACTACGCGTATTGCAGGAATTGCTTCACCCCTGCGGGCGAAGAAGACTAGACCCGAGGGCAGGGTCATTATCTATCCTTAGTTGTTGTATGAATGTTGTGACCTGGTCATTTGATGGTACTCGTATTTGAATTCTGTGGTGTAAAACTATGTTGACTTCTGCTACTACTTATTTCATGTAAAAGACTATGTTGTACTCTGATGTTTAAATTCTGTCGCGAACTGATGTATCATGTGATCGGGTATTGCTGAATGAATGATCCTTGGGGTATGAAATGTTTGAAATCCTTCGAGATTTCCGGACTACCGGGTTTATATTGGCTCAAGTGCGACTGGATTGCGATTAAAAATGCGACCGTTGTACTTGTGCTCGTATAAATTGGTCGGTTCTGTGACACTCATCAGCGCCACACCCTGGATATACCTAGTCACCTCAAGATGAGTTGATGAACAAGAGGAGTGCAATGGTCAGGGACCAATTCGGCTTGCAGCTGAAGGCGGGAGTATCAATCAGATACAGGCGCCCTTACCCTGAGTGGTTTGATCGCGTGGCGCTGCTGCAGAGGTATCGCATGCTGGACTTCACCAGGTTCAGTGGGCAAGATGATGTGTCCACCATAGAGCATATCAGCTGGTACCTGACTCAGCTTGGCAAGGCATCATATGAGGACGCTCACAGGGTCCGCTTCTTCTCACTGTCATTGACTGGACCAGCTTTTAGTTGGTTCACCACTCTAGAGCCCGATTCGATTCAAAACTGGCGGATTTGGAGGGCAGGTTTCACAGCTATTTCTTCTCCGGCACTGGGGAGAAAACTATTGTCGATCTGACCAGCATGCGCCAGAAGAGGAGCAAGACCAGATCGGCCTTCATCAAGCGCTTCAGAGAGATGAGGCATATGTGTCATTCATTGAACCTGTCTGACAAACAGCTCGCTCACTTGGTTATCGGTGGGATGCTCCCGCACGTTCAAGAGAAGCTGGTGGGCACCGACTTTAACAGTGTCAGCCAGGTGTTGCAGAGAGTGGCCACGCTTGAGTTGCAGGCCCAGACTTTCAGAAAGGAAGGGAGATACAAGCAGACCGCGTACATCATCAATTCAGATTCCGATGATGAAGACGATGATGATGTTGCCGCTGTTGAACTAAAGTGGGGCAAGAGGCCCATGGCTGTGCCAAAGAACTGGAGTGCAGAGGATCAATATGACATTGATACGCATAAGCTAGACAAGTTATTTGATCTACTGGTCAGTGCTGGGCAGATCACATTCCCTGCCGATTATGTGAAACCCGCTCCCGAAGACTTAAAAGGGAAACCGTTCTGTCAATACCACGGCGTCAGCACACACGACACCAATGGATGCCGCGCATTCAGAAATCAGATTTAGCAAGCTATCTCTCATGGCCTATTGAAGTTTGACAGCCCTCCCAAGGGGAAGATGAAGATCGACAAGTTCCCCCGTTCCCTAAGGGCCAAAATATGGTCGAGGTGGCAACCCCTGTAGGCAAGATGAAGGTTCTGACCTCCATCTAGGCCAGGAAGAGTGCATCAATCGATCCAAATACGCAGATATTGGCTGAGGAGTTGGAGATGATCAGGAGAAGCTGAGAGCAAAACAAGAACCAATATGAGAAGGGAGAGTCCAGCGGCACCAAGAAGACCGGACCTACATCCCGCCATTTACTGAACAAATGGCGACGGGAAAAGGAAAAGACCCATCGGAAGCAGCTCGAGGAAGAGGAGTATCGGAGATGGGCTCGTGACGAAGAAGAAGCCCACTATCAAGAGGAACTGGCTCGCCGTCGAGAGGAAGAAGAAAGCCACTGGCATTGCCTATTCTTCCGTCATTGCTGGAATGAAGGTTTGAGATTGCCGACTCTGCGCAATTGCCCAGAATGCAGTGATCAGTACAAAGAGTACAGGCATTCTTAGACAAACCACTGGTCTGTGCATGAGAGGCTCGGACACCCACACAACATGCAGGATCAGCGTGAAAAAAGAGACCTGCGCGATCGGCTCAACGAGGCAACAGTCGATCACCAAGAGCCGGTTTGGCAGGAGAACCAGTGGTGCCCCGGAGACTTGACCAAGAGTCAGAGACGCCGTGTGCAGCCCCTGAGGGGCAGGGAGCTCAAATGGTGTTTGTGCTTCTGGCTGAGCTCAGAGCGCCCCGAGCCAGGAAAGTTGACGTTTTTTTGGACTTTGATGAATCAGAATCTGAGCAGGGCGTCGACAGGCTGATCTTCGCACAGTAGGCTACTTTTGACAAGCCACCCAAGCACCGGCACCTGAAGGCCCTGTACCTCAAGGGATACGTTGATGGGATGCCCATGACCAAGATGCTGGTGGATGGTGGCGCCACAGTCAATCCCATGCCTTACACCACCTTCCGCAAGCTGGGCAAGGGCCCTGATGATTGATTGAGACCGACATGATGCTCAAGGACTTCGGGGGCAACTCTTCCAATATCCGGGGGGCAATCAATGTCGAGCTAACAGTCGGGAAGAAGACGCTGCTCACTACCTTCTTCGTGATTGACAGCAAGGGCTCTTATAGTTTGCTACTTGGGCGTGACTGGATCCATGCCAACTACTTTGTGCCATGCACAATGCACCAATGTGTAATCCAGTGGCATGGCGATGAGGTCGAAGTGGTCCCAGCTGATGATTCAGTGAGCATAGCCGCAGCAGATGCTACATATTGGGAAGTAGGGGATCATGATTGCTTTTCTGGTAAGACTTGGGATGAAGGCTCCATCAAGGTCAGCGATGAGAGTCAACAGCTGGTCCGGGCAATCGGCTCTGAGTCTTTTTATTAATGGAAAACCCGATCGATGGCACCGAGGGCAAGCTCGGGCAGGGCTTTACGTCGGCCGATAACCTTGAAGAAGTGGATATTGGACCTGGTGACAGACCAAGGCCGACGTACATTGCCACCAATCTTGACCCTAAGTTCAGGCGGGAGCTGATCAACTTATTAAAAGAATACAAGGACTGCTTCGCCTGGGAATATTATGAAATGCCAGGTCTAGATAAATCGATTCAGACTGCCTATCAAACCCGGGTTTTGGCCGTTCAAGCAACCACCACTGCGGTTCAAGCAGGAGGCATTGCCGGATATCAAGGCTGAGATCAAGAGGTTGTTGGAAGCCAAGTTCATCCGAGCTTGCCGATACGCCGAGTGGGTATCGAATATTGTCCCTGTTTACAAGAAGAATAGCAAATTGCGGGTCTACATCGATTTCAGGGATTTGAACAGAGCTACCCCAATGGATGGCTACCCAATGTCGATAGCCGATATATTAGTCGATTCGGCTGCAGGACACCAGGTCATCTGCTTCATGGATGGAGATGCTGGCTACAATCAAATCTTTATGGCTGACGAAGATATTCCTAAGACAGCTTTCAGGTGTCCTGGTGCAATTGGTTTGTTTGAGTGGGTTGTAATGACTTTCGGTCTAAAAAATGCCGGTGCAACTTATCAAAGGGCTATGAGTTATACTTTTCATAAGTTGATCGGCAAGATTGTTGAAATTTATATTGATAATGTGGTTGTGAAGTCCAAGAGCTAAAAGGATCACTTAGCCGATTTGAAGGCCACCTTGGAGTGTACAAGAAAGCACGGTTTGAAGATGAATCCTAACAAATGTCTTTTGGGGTGTCAGCAGGAGAATTCTTGGGTTTCATGGTCCATCGCAAAGGAATTGAGGTTGGCAGTAAGAGCAGGAAGGCCATCGATCAGCTCGTGCCGCCAACTAACAAGAGGGAGTTGCAATCTTTACTCGGCAAGATCAATTTCATTAGAAGATTCATTGCCAATCTGTCAGAGAAGGTGCTGCCGTTCTCACCATTGTTGAAGCTTAAGGACGATCAAGAATTCAGATGGGGTGACATACAGCAAAAGGCTTTTGATGAGATCAAGGAGTATATCAAGGAGTATATGACGTATAGCAAAAGCACTACCCCAGCACCTCCACCTTGCTTGCAAGATGATCCATCAAAGAACATAGTCCATGGCACCACAAGAGGGTAAGCCTTTCAAGCTGTACGTGACGGCCGAGGACCATAGGATTGGCTTGGCCCTTTTTCAAGAATTTGAAGGAAAGGAGAGAGCAATTTTCTATCTGAGCAGGAGGCTCTTGGATCCCGAAACGAGATACACGCCGACTGAGAAACTGTGCTTATGTTTATTCTATTCGTGCACCAAGTTGAGGCACTATTTACTATCAGCCGAATGTGTGGTGGTGTCCAAGGCAGACGTGGTCAGGCATATGCTGTCAATGCCAATTCTCAATGGACAGATCGACAAGTGGATTTTGGCACTCTCTGAGTTTGACTTGAGGTTTGAATCGGCTAAGGCAGTCAAAGGCCAGGCAATAGCCGATTTCATCACCCAGCATCATGGAGGCACTGTCAGTATGGTTGATGTGGCGCCATGGACTATGTTCTTTGATGGATCATCTTGCAAGAAAGGTGGAGGTGCTGGGGTGGTGCTGATATCACCTCGTGGTCAACGTTTCGAGCTCGCTTTCCAGATCGGGCCTACGATGACAAACAACCAAGCTGAATATGAGGCGATTTGGAAGGGATTTCAGCTTCTGCATGAAGCAAAGGCCGATGTAGTTGAGGTTTTTGGAGATTCACAATTAGTCATCAACCAATTGCTCGGCCTATTTGAATGTAAGGATGACATACTCAGAGGCTATCATGATCAGTGCCAGGCTTTGATCAAAGGGTTTATGGCAATCTCACTTCATCATATTCCCAGAGCCTAAAATCAAGAGGCTAATTGGTTAGCGCAGAGCGCCTCATGTTACAGATCGATGCAGGAGATCTTCAATACCGAGCAATCAGCTGATGACTAGCGGGGCGAGATAGCAAGTTACCTTGCAAATCCTTCACAGAAAGTTGGTAGAAAGTCGAGGTACAAAGCTATCAAATATGTGCTGCTGGATGGTGAGTTGCATTATAAAACTGTCGAAGGGGTGCTGTTGAAATGCCTCGGAGCAGAAGAGTCAGCAAAGTTGATGAGTGAAATTCATGAAGGGGTCTACGATGCTCACCAATCGGCTCACAAGATTAAGTGGATCATCAGAAGAACTAGTTATTATTGGCCAACAATGCTCGAGGATTGTTTCAAATATTATAAGGGCTGCCGAGAATGTCAGAGATTTGGGAATATGCAGAAGTCTCCTGCTTCAGCTATGAATCCTATCATCAAGCCATGGCCGTTCAGAGGTTGGGAAATCGATCTGATTGACTAAATCTATCCACCATCCAGTAAAGGTCACAAATGGATACTGGTTGCAACCGACTATTTTACTAAGTGGGTAGAAGCTGTTTCATTGAAGAATGCTACATCTGGAGATATAACTGAGTTTGTGAAGGTACACATCATCTACATGTTTGGTATACCACAGACCATCACAACAGATCAAGGGACCATGTTCACTTCGGATGAGTTTCTGACCGTTGCTGACGACATGGGCATGAAAATTTATAATTCATCACCTTATTATGCTCAAGCTAATGGTCAGACTGAAGCTTCAAATCAAATTTTAATCAAGGTCATCAAGAAGAGGATTGAGTAGACTCTCAGGAGGTGGTACTTGATGTTGAGTGAGGCTCTATGGGCGTACCGAATGGCTCAGCATGGATCGACTAAAGCTACGCCATATGAGTTGGTCTATGGACACGCTGCTGTCCTGCCTTGGGAAATTCAGTCTGAGACACGGCGTGTCAAGTTACAGAACGAGCTTATAGCCGGTGAGTACAAGGATATCATGATGGACAGTCTTGAAGATTTACATTGTCATCGGCTCAAAGCCCTGGAGTGCATCGAAGCTAATAAGATATGGGTGGCCAAGTATTACAACACTAAATTAAGAGACAAGAGCTTTGCCGAATCAGAGCTAGTATGGAAAACTATCCTACCTATCGGGACCAAACATAGCCGATTCGGCAAGTGGTCGCCAAATTGGGAAGGCCTGTATCGAGTTGCTAAATGTGCGCCCGGCAATGCCTATATACTCGAAGATATGGAAGGAAGGAGATTTGCCAGGGCGATCAACAGAAAATATTTGAAGAAATACCATCCTAGTATCCCAGTTGGGGGATGATAGCCGATCGATGCAAGATCTGGCTCCTATAGCCGATTCTATGCAGAGGATCGCCTTCAGAACAAAAATAAGAGTCTGTAATAGCCAATTTCGTTCTAACGGATCGCCTTTAGCACAAAAATGAAACACCCTCAGTGGAGTGTAACAGCCAATGCGAGTGCATAGCCTTTAGAGCAAAAATAAAAAAAAATAATAAATGCATTGAGATCAGATTGATGATTATCAACAAAGTATGATTACTGATTCTTTACATCACCACCTAATACATTCTAGACATCATTGTTGGTGGCCCTATCTATGATGTCATCGACGTCAGTAATGACCGCGACCCCATCGGCATGGGGAAAGAAGGCCGCCAGTTGGGCGCTGGCCGCTTCAATGTCTTGGCCCTCCGGGAACCCAGGCTCGATGGCCTCCAGGGCTATGTCGGAGCAGAGTCGTGCGGCTGTCAGAGCCCCGGTGGCGCCATGACGGACGCCGGCCATGGCCACCTGACGGACTTGGTGGTGGACATCTTGGAGCCTCTGTGGCAGCGTCTCGCTGCGGGCGTTGATGACGTTGGCAGCATCTTCAGCTGTGACGCACAGTTCATCGAGCTGTGTGGTCAGAGCTGTAGAAAGAAGGCAGAGTCAGCACAAGAATCTTCATCGGAACATCACAAGGTAACTCCAGGAAGTTACCTGCCACCGCGGTGTCTGACTCGGCGAGGTGGGCCTGCATGTTTGCCACCTCAGTTTTGGCGGCGGCAAGGGCAGCAGCTTGGGCTTCATTCATGCCCTGCAGCCGGCCATTCTCCTTCATAGCCTCTGAATAGAGGTTACGGTACTCCACCATCTGGTGGTGGAAGCGACGGCCATCGGCGGCAGTGTAGGAGCCGTTGGAGTCCGCGGAGGATCCCGAATCAGATTCCCCACGCGAGGCAGCGCTCGAGGCCGGGTCTCGAGGGGGATCTATTGGAGGCGCAGTACGGGGTGCCCGGGAACTCATACCGATCGGTGCACCCAGAGGAAAAGGAATAAGGCGGGCCTGGCTGAAGAATAGCAGAAGAACAGGTGCGTCAGGATTGAAGGAAGCCAACGCCATGGGTGCAAACTGGTTTACCTGCTGTAGATGGCCAGTTGCCGATTCGTCGCCCAACGCCGCTGGCTGCGAGACGGGCTCGCTACTTCACCCGCTCCAGGGGTGGCTTCAGCGGCCGCAGGGGCGGCCCGAGAGGGCTCGGTGGCGGCCCCCGAGCCTCCAGCGCTGGTGGTTTCCTGATTGCTGCACAGTTATCGGCGGTCAGATTAGGGATTCGACGGATATATCAAGAAGTGAACAGTTGCCTTACCTCAAGAAGGTGCGCAGCAAGTCGGTCCGCTCACCCAGAGCATGGAGACGCCGGCCGAACTCATCGCTGTCAGCCGGAACCAACGCCGGTCGCTTACCATGGTCTCCACTGCCGGCCATAGTGGTATTGAAGGTTACCTTGGCTTGGCTTGGAACAAGGAGACGAAGAAGAAAGGCCAGGCGAGTAAGAACTGATGGCATGTGCGGTTGCTCGCTCAGGCTTGGTGTCTATTTATAAGACGAAGGCGTCAAGGCGGTTTCCTCCTTGGAAGATGAGACGGCGCGGCTGATTTTATGCTGGAGTTAACCCACGTTTCTTGGATCCGGAACAGACGCGGCGCATGGGAGTTGGAAAATCTTGATCGGCTGTTTGGATCGGTTGCTCAGAATTGGCTAATTGAGTCAATTGCTTGGGATCGGCTGAAGAATCGATTTTTCCTATATCGGTGCTAAGGATCAGGCTATTTAGCCGATTCGAGGATGAAACAAAGAAAAGCCGATTTCAGTCTGGTCAATATAGAGTACATAAATGTTCAGTTCACAGGCAAAGTTAGAAATAAAATTACAAGCCCAACAAAGACCGAATAGAAGAGATGCATTCAGCATGAAGATTCTGGCCGGTCTACAATGATTCTTGGTCTTCATCAGCCGTGGAGTTTAGGATGTTCAGGCGTTGGTTGATCTGCTTGGCTTCAATGACCCTAACACTGACTTGTTTTTTCTTTTCGGCCATATCAACTGTACTAGTTGATATAGAGATTTCGTGTTGAGTGATGGCTGAATTGACTTCTTGACGGCGGTCCTTAGCAACTAAAATACAACATCATTTTAATACTAAAACAAATAGAAAGTAGGGCTTTTATCTAACCCTTCCACGAGTTTTGTTGTATATGTAACTTGCAGATCTGACATGTGGAAATGCATAAAATCCACAAGAAAGCGCACTTCCAGGAAACGTATTCAGAGAAGGCGCGAACCAATAAAATATGAAAGCCCATCTCAAACAATGAACTAGATCCATCTGTAACCATGGGAGAGGCCCAGGCCCAGGGAGCAAACGACCACCTGAAGGCGGTGGCCAGCGGGCCCAGCCAGGGGTGCGACCGTTCCCAGGACCGGCCGCCCCCTGGTGGGGCCTCCTGGGCCCAGTCTTCGGAGGCGGTACTCTAGGCGGTTTCCCAAGGCGGTTTCACCTCCTTCCAAACCTGGAGATGGCCAAACCGCCCTACTCTAGCTATAAATAGATGGTGCTCCTTCATCATTCACACACACCAACATTTGGAGCACTACACCTAATATTTCATACTTGTTCTGTCTAGTTTAGTAGTAGTAGAGCAAGGCAAAGCTATCAAGGAGAGCTTGTCTCCTTGGAGGAATCAAGAACATCTTGGTATGAATATAATTCGGTTCTCCTCTATGAGCAAGTTCTCATCTTATGTGTATAGCATTGCATCTGAATTAGAGTATAATCTTTTTTATATTATGATCATGGCATATGAACTAGTTCATAGTCTATGTGTTATGTTCTTGATATGTTCATCAAAGTTCTTCATCGTTCATCAAATTAGTAGGAATAGAGAAAGAACTATGGATGGGATAATAGTACGTTGTGCTGTCATGGTTGCTCCTAGCCAAGCCTGTCAATCCGAAGGGTTGGGGTCCCGGGAGGTTAGGAGTTGTTTCCAATTACGCGAGCATGGTGTTCGGGTATGCGGAGATCAGCGAATATGTCGGTACCCCACGAGCAGAGGGGTAGGTGGGCAGGTGGTGATAGCCCTGTCTATCCCTAGCATTCCCCCACGTTTGGGTATTGAGTAGGAGTTCGAAAAGTCTCTATCGGTTGGCAGACCAGCTGCGGGGATCTCCCTATCATCCCAGACTTAGTCCTAATTCTAGTCTTGCTAGTTAGATGTAATTGCTATTCTTTGCATAGCTGTATACGACAAAAGCCTGCTTAGTTAGTTGTATTCTTTTATTCTTTATTTTTCCCTTTTTATCCTTGAGGTTGCTCCGATGCGTGTGTCCACTATCTTATAAACTTGATTTAACCCCTGTTTATGCTATGCCTACCTATGCATCCAAATAAGTAATCATGTTTATACCAAAGCTAGATGAAATTCATCATGCCCTCCTACGGGAAATTATAAATACGACACCCTTGAATACTCACGGGTTGAAGTGCTACAATGATAGTTATGTGCACTTGCAGAGTAATCTTATTTCTTACTGAGCTATCGATTGGCGTACTTAAGTACCATTACTTAAGGATTGTAATTCTTGTTGCACCTCACGGCGCCGTGCCACAGTTTTGCATATCGTAAGTAATGACGGTTAGGAAGGCCAATCCGGCACGTCTAACTGCTATTACCAGACTGCATTATCTAGGCCGGCGCCACTAAGGGCCAAGGGTTACCTTTCTGAAGTAATGGTGGTTGGGAATGTCAACTTATATTTCTAGTATTATTATTAAGGACGGACCTTTAGTCTATCTTTAGTAGTGATGCTAAGAAACGCCAACAAGAATTTTTGGCGCCATTGCCAGGGAGGGCAAAAAGAAAGTATAAACATCTAGCTTTGTCATAAACTTTGATTACAAAATAAGCATTGGTAGCCATAGCTTATGCAGGCTAACTTTGCTGTTTTCTTCCTCTTTTTATTGGAATGAAAACAGGATAGTGTATGAGCGGTTTCAATCTGCCGAAAAACTTCGTTAAAAATCCAGAGGCACTCCTAAGGAAGAGAAGGCCTCATACCATCTCTTCTCTTCTACTCAGCCGGCAAATGAACCGGTCACTTCCGCACCATCCACTACTACCACCATAGCCAAGTCACTCCGCGAGTATTCCACCCCCGCTGTTGCCAACGTGCCTGTTGGGCCCGCTGTCAATATCGGGAACGGAAACTTTGAGCTCCGCACTGGCCTACTCACGATGGTGCAGGTGAACCAGTTCTGTGGTTTGCCAAGTGAGGATGCAAACGCACACCTGCAAAACTTCCTTGAGCTGTGCGAGACCATCATCATTAAAGATGTCGCACAAGACAGCGTCAGGCTCCGCTTGTTTCCCTTATCCCTCTCGGGGAAGGCGAAGCAATGGTTCAACCGAGCCAAGGAAGCAGTCAACACGTGGGACAAATGTTCCGTGGTGTTCCTCGCAAAGTTTTTCCCCATGAGCAAAACAAATGATCTACGGGGGAAGATATCTAACTTCTAGCAAACGTCACTCGAGTCCATTCCTGAGGCTTGGGAAAGGCTCTAGGAGTACATCTGGGCCTGTCCCCACCACGGGATGGAAGAATGGCTCGTGCTCCAGAATTTCTATGAAGGCCTCACGGCCATGTCTAAGGGGCATGTAGATGCCGCTGCTGGAGGCGCGTTCCTTTCCCACACCATCGAAAATGCCACGGCATTAATTGAGAAGATGGTGGCCAACCAAAGCTGGGGAGAAGGATGCAAAACACAAAAAGGCATGCACACCGTGAAGGAGACGGATCTACTTGCCGCAAAAATAGAGTTACTAATGAAGTGACTTGAGGGACGTGCCACCGATCCTACCACCGGCACCGTCCAGGCCATTGACTCACACATAACATGTGAGGTCTGTGGAGATGTTGGCCATTCAGGGAACAGCTGTCCCGAAACCCAAGAAGAAGCTTCATACGTTAACAACAGGTTTCGCCAACATCAACATCCAGGTAATGGGTGGAACAACCAGAATCGCCCCCAAGGTAATTCTTCCAATTTTAATTCAAATTTCAATTCCTCCCAACCTTCATTAAAAGATCTTATTATAGGACAGGCTAAAATAAATGAAAACCTTACAAACAAGCTTTCTCTCAATGATAAAATGTTTGAAACCATAAATGCTAAGCTTGATAGCCTATCCTTATCTGTTAAAAACCATGTAAATCTTAATAAAAGAGTAGAAACTCAGATCGCCCAGCTTGCCTTTGCTGCTAAATCTGCCATCCAACCTGCTAGTTCTATTGAGAATATAAATTCGGTGACCATGAGAGGGGGTAAGACCACTCGTTGTAACACCCCAGGTGTTAGTCACGAGCTAACTAGCGAGTGTGGGCCTAATCAAGTTATTTCAATCAATGATCCTAATCACTATTTCATATTCATCTCCATCTACCTTGATCATTGGAGAAGTTGCATGAAGATTTAAATTGAGAATTCACATAGAATGACAAGTTATTCACTTAATTGGACTTATGGATTAAGTGAAGATGAGCATGCAAAGTCAACCAAACCTTGCAACCTTGCCCAAACAACCCTACTTGAACTCTACAACAAAAGTCATGAAGGTTTCATGTTGAGAAAATGTCAAGAAAATACCTTTATTGGCCTAAACATTTACTTTGAGCTCTCTAATTACATTAGTTTGACCAAAGTAGAAATATTATTTTGGAGTAAGAAATGAAGTTTGACCCAAAATAAAAGTTACAGATATTTTGGAGTAGAACAAATGTTATTTATGGACCAAGTCATGATTCAACCTCTAAGTGCCTCAGAAAGTGGACACAAGACAGAAGAAAAATCTGATTACTGGACTTGATTAAATTCAAAGTCTGAAAATGGTGTTGATTTCATGGCTTTCCCGTGTTCTCCAAATTTCGTTAAGTAACTTGAGTTCGACCAAAAATAGAAGTTGTTACAAACTCTTTGAGGCACAACATATTCAAATTTGAGGTCAATCCGACTTGGTTTGACAAGAGTTGCCACTCGATCTTTGATCATAATTAGCTTGTTGACAGCATCAACTTTGAGCCTAATTATCTCTCAAACCAGAGCTGTTCTGGCCATGACCTCTAAATACAAATTGAAGAGCATAACCAGGTGAACAACTTTCGTATTCGCACCAAGATCGGAATATGCCCATAAGATGCCAAAATCGGCCGTCCAAAACCCGATCGACAGCGCACGCCACGTGCTCGCTCTTTTGCTGCAACCAAGGACGCGTGGCAGCGCTGCTCTGGAGCTTCTGCCTCCATTGCCGGCCACTGGCTGCGCCCCTGCCCGCGCTCCAGCTCCAAAAGTGGAACACCAGAGCTCCTCCTCGCTCTCCCATTCACTCTCCTCGCCCTTCCCCACTCTCTCCCTCGCTCACCTCGGCACTCTTCTCTTTGCCGGAGAGCACGCAGGGTGCGGTCGCCATGGACGAGCGGGACGAGCTCCCTGCTGCCGCCGTGGTTTGCTTCAGCGCCACCTCGTGCGTCTCCGTCGCATCCACCCTCCTTCACTACAGCACCGCGAGCCGCAGCTGCTCCTCACGCCGGCACCTTGCTCGGCCGTTGCTTGACGCCGCCGCCGTGCGCGCGGTCGAGCTGCTGCTGAGCGTGGCCGGGCGGCTATGGTCCGTCGCGACCAGAGCCGAGACCGCCCTCGGGCGCGGCCTGCTCACTGCGCCGTCGTGGCCCCGGCGCCGCAGCCTTGCCCCATCACCGAAGCTAGTCCAGCGCCCGAACTCCCTCCATTCTGCTCTCTGCGTTGTGACAGAGGAAGAAGAAGGCAGCCTGTCCCTATGACAGGCAGGCCCCACTCAAATCAAATGGGGATCAAATCTATAGATTTCGCATTTGCTTTAGAAATTGATATCTCCAGTTTGGTAGCTTCAAAAATTGTGAAACTTGTTTTCTTGGGTTTGTGGTAAAGTGTTCTGCATGATAGATCCATAAAATGTGCTATGTTATTTACATTTATGTGCTGTAGAAATTAATTAGGAAAAGTGATTTTTAGGATTGATTAACTTGCTTTTGGCCATAATTTGAGAAATAGAAGTCCAACATGTGTGATTCCAATTTTGTTAGTCTTCTAATGATATGCACTAGATCATAAGAATATAAAACATATAGGTTGTTTACTGTTTTATTGGTGTTTCACATTAATCTTGTTAAATAGGAAATAAAGGGTTGAATTGCTTGTTATTTTTGTAACTAGAGTTGTATTGCTCCAAATGGCATGAAAATTTAATTGTAGACTCTATGTATGATGTGTGATGTATGGTTAAAATTTCATGATTTATGGTGCATGTATGACTGAGTTGTTGATTTATATTCTTTGGTGCATATTAAGTAGATTTAAATACATTATAAATAATATATTGTGGTAAAAATGGAAAATGGTATTCCACTACCTTTGCATGATATTGTGTTAGCCTGAGAATCAATAATATGGTCATGTTATTTCAGAAAATGTTGAGTTTCATATTTAATTTGCTCTCCAATGCTTTATTGCATTATAGATTTGTTTATTTTGTAGTAATTAAATTATGGAACATGAGCATGTAAGATTTGAACCTTGGTCATGATTTGTAATCACCTAGCTCTCATAAAAGTTTGGGACTCATTTGAGATGTTTACCATATAACTTAAATAATTAAATAATGGGTTTTTATGTAATAATGAGTGAATAATTAAAGACAAATGAATGCATATATGTTTCTTGTGATTCCTTAACATGCTTTGGTCTGAGATGAGTCTTGTATGACCATGTAATCATGTTTGGAGCTATCTAAATAGCTCATTCCTAAGTGTGCTTAGGTGATAAATAAGGGAAAAGCATGTTTTGCTTATATGCTGAAAATGGCTGCAGGCATAGTCCCTGTTGTTGTGATGATTTACCTAAGAAAATGATGGCATGAGAATGTATTCTATACAAAAGTTGTAGCTAACTTCATTGTATAGCTTGTCCTAAAGTTTCATGGTCATAGGCCTGATAGTTTAGGAGTTATGGCTTTTGGATGACTGCTGTCAGGTTTTGCCAATTTTCTGTCTAGATCTGATTGA
The DNA here is from genome assembly GCA_038502445.1 of Eremochloa ophiuroides. Classification (NCBI taxonomy): domain Eukaryota; kingdom Viridiplantae; phylum Streptophyta; class Magnoliopsida; order Poales; family Poaceae; genus Eremochloa; species Eremochloa ophiuroides. The sequence goes on from JAHLJS010000008.1 coordinate 31,400,365, forward strand.
TTGCATTATTTGACTGAGTTATGCTTTGAATCACTTCTTGGTGATAATATATCAGTTGTAGTATATTTCTTTGTCTTTCCAAATTATCTAGGATCATCCCTTTTGATGGTCTAGATCCGTAGTTTTGATTGTTTGAAGCGTGAGGACAGAATCTGTCCAAATCTGCACAGAGCTACCTTCTTTGTGTTGTTTGACCTCTATGTGTATTGAATCATCTTAACATGATAATAGAAAAGTTGTAGACAATTTCAATAGCTTTTCAGAAAGGCTTAGATCACCCTGGTTGGATGTATATACCTTCAGTTATGGTTAAATCTTACGCTTGCTGTCCTGCTGCCCATAAACTGCAAGTGTGGGATTATGATTGCTTTGACTTTGCTTTGCTTGGTGTGATTGTTAGCTTATGGTTCAGTGATGGTAGATTAACATGCCTTGTATTACTTCCTTTTATTCATACATGTGCATTGTGCATCTCATTTAGGTACGATAGATGAACACGTGGAGTAAAGGACATGATGATGGAACTAACCACAAGACGGTGTGGTGGACTAATCACGAAGGTGGAAGGACTAATCGAGTGCTTGGATGGGAAATGCTCATCGAACAAGTGTCATCTAACAAACGCTAACTTAGTGTTGAACCCCAGGCAAGCCCCGGAGCATCCCTAAGCCTCCACCTATCTCTTTTTATAAATGCACCGGTCTTTATTAAATCGTATGTTTGTGCATTTAAGTATAGGAGTTGGTTTGAAACCGTTGCTGCATATCTACCTTGTCTACTATATATGTGAACCTGATACTATTACTAGACAGGTGACCGATCTTATGCTTAGCCCTGCTTAGACCGGTAGAAGTCGGGTGATTTCCTGTCATCCGCGAGAAAGTCGGGTGATTTCCTGTCATCCGCGAGTGTAGGTGGTGACTGACGAGATCCACATGGTTGGCTATATGTGTCACCATGCCACAATGAAATAATGAGAGAATCAAGGCTTGGTAGCGGGGAGCTGCATGACATGGGTCATGTTGACTTCGGTGCTGCTTGCGGCCGACTAGGACTGAGGCCACCAGACATCAGTTGAGATTGAAGGACGTCGTCACATAGCTGGCCAGATAAGTCGTTCTGACCGCGAAGCCGAGTATTTCTTTCTGAGCCGAGCTTTGGTGCGACTAGGCAGACATATTCTGGAGGTAGCAAATATGTGCGGAGACACCATTTTACCAAGGGCAGGTCAGGGACCTGATGCATCCTGGAAGTGGGTTGGTCTCTGAGAATATGGTCCCCGCCAAACTCGCGACATATTGTGTCTCAGAAGGATTTAACGGTGAACCAAGAAGCCAGTGGCTCGGCTGACAGGGTTTGTGATTGGCATATTTGCCAGCTGGTACAATCGATTCGAATCGCCATCTCTCCTGGTTAGTGAGAAACTGAACTGATCTTCTGGTGAGGTAGAGGTTAACAACTTGAACATAATGATTATGGTGAGATGAGGTTGATATCTGTGGATATCGGAAATCATATGGTTTTATTGATTGCTATAATATCAAGTGATTGTTTAGTATAGCAACAAACCTTAGCTTAATAGCTTAACTGAAATCGAAGCTGAATAATATCTAAAATTGATAAGTTGAGGAACTATTGTAGTAATGCTTTTTGTGCAAAAATGTTGCTATCCTCTGAGCTCCACCAAATAAGCCTTGCATATCCTTGAGAGTCTTTTTATTTACTTCCTGTCGGGTAAGTCTAGCTGAGTACAATTGAGTACTCAGGGTTTTATTCCCAATGTTGCAGGAGGAATGCTTGGTTGACTAAAGAGTTACTTCTATCCTTCGGGAGAGGAAGACTAGACCTTGGGCAAGGTCATGTTATCTGTCTTATCTATGTTGCTGTGACTGGTCGGTACTTGGCACTGTATTATGAAATTAAGCTTATGTAAATTGATTTCGTTTCCGCTATTGAACTTTTATATAAAAGTTTATCTTGTACTCTGATGTATTTGAAATATGTGCGAATCTATGTATCATGTGTATGTGTACTGCTAAGTTTCTGCGATCCATGGGGTATGTACTGTGTAAAAGTTTGAAATCCTTCGAGATTTCACGGACTACCGGGTTTATATTGGCTCAAGTATGGCTTGATAGCTGGGAAAACAGCTGTCGCTGTACTTGTGCTCGTATAAATTGGTCGGTTCTGTTACACTCGTGATCCACCACACCCTAACCATAGAACAGGCAAGGCACCCAGACAGCAAGAGGAAGTACCGGTAGAGTCGGAACCACAAGAAGAATCCACGGAAGAAGAGCCAACACCCGAAGGCTATGTGGACACCACGATGCTACCTTGCCCCACAAGAATAAGGAGGAAGAAGAAGGCCGAAGATGAGCAGTTCCTCCGATTCGTGGAAATGGTCGAGAAGACACATGTCAGCGTTCCGCTGATGGATGTCTTGCACATACCATCCTACGCCAAATTCATCAAGGACATTATCAACAACAAGCGACCATTGCCGTCCACAGAAATTGTCAAGCTGACGGAAGAGTGTAGCGCAGCTATACTCAATCATCTACCCGAGAAGAAACAAGACCCTGGGTGCCCCACGATCACATGTTCCATTGGCACCTAGCAATTTAACCACGCCTTATGCGATCTTGTGGCAAGCATAGGCGTCATGCTGAAATCAGTCTTTGATAGACTGAATTTCACTAACCTGGAGCCCACCAACATGACACTCCAGTTGGCTGACTCCTCGATACGGTATCCAGCGGGGATTGCACAAGATATCCCTGTCAAAATCAGAGAGTTTTATGTCGTAGTGGATTTTGTGGTGCTCAACATGGAGTTTACCAAAGAAACACCACTTATCCTGGGGAGACCATTCCTAAGCACGGCTGGAGCACAAATTGATGTTGGCGCTGGAGAAATCCGCTTCAATATTAATGGTCATGAAGAAAAGTTCGAATTCAGGCCTCGCCGTTAGGAGGAATGCAACATGATACGCATCCGATATGGGCCGAACCCCCAAGACATTAAGGAGGTAGAGATTCAGCCTCAGCTCTTGAAAAATCTATCAAAAATCTCAAAAGAGTTAAAGAAAAAGCCAGAGCCAAAAGAAAAGGCGGCTCCTAAAAGAAATATAAATAAGGAGCAGAAAAACAAAATGGCTCTTAAAAAGAGGGAAGAAATCCCCAAGCCTTCACAAAAGAAGTCGGTGTGGAAATCCAAAGCAATTGTCGAAAATACTACCACACCGCCCAAAACCACCCAGAAAGTATGGAGGCCCAAGCAGTTACAACCGTCTACTTCTCCCAAGATGGATGTACCATCATCAAGCAAGAAATGAAGGGAGAAAAGTCCTGCTCAACGGACCTAAAAAGCTGAGCCCTTGCCAAAGGTAAATCGATAAGTTATCTTTAATTTTTTACTTTAAATAAAAATTTAACAAATCTTTCAATAAATGCCTAAGTAATCTCTTTATTCTAAAAATAATAATAATAATAAATAAATAAATAAATAAATATTTATATATTTTAAACTTTTATAATGAACATATGCTTACATGGTGCTCTTGTTGCATTTATGAAATAAATAGAAAATCCCTATGATCTTCTTTCATGCACATAAATATTTTTATGATCATAGAAATACTTTCTCATAAATGCATGATAGTGTGATCTTGAGCATAATCTCATGAATATCAGTCATTTCCCACACTCAATCACACACACTATCACTCTGATTCACTACGCATCAAGCCTGATCGTAACTAGGATTGGGATCTACACAATCAGCATGGCACCTGGCCAAAAAGCAGAGGCTGGCTAGTGGACCCAGGGGACCGACTGCCCCCGGGACCGGCCGCCCCCTAGCTAGGCCAATCAGCGCCAATCTTTTTCGTATCTCCCTTTGATCACTCCAGCATCACGACCTTGGTTACGATCAAGTTATTTCCTTGCTAGAGACCTCGGTGGCACCTATTTAAACCCCGTTAGGTCTCTCTTTTCCTCTCACCAATCTTTTTCTTCTCCCTCTTGCAAAGCTTGCTAAGCTCTCCCATCTCAAAGTGCCGACCATGTCTAGCTACGCCCTTTCACTGATCAACGCTCCAAAAGCCATAGCAAACCTAGACATAGCACCTTACCAAGAGAGTCCATTAGTAAGGGAAGAAGCCCGTGTTGTGAAGGAAAAGCCTTTAGCAATCTTGCCAGCTCGCTCTCATGCACCCGAAGGTGGCGCCAAGAAGAAGATCACTGCTGCCCATCCTACCAGTTTTCTAGGCCTCAAGAGGAAGACCCCTAGCGGTAGTGGGCCTAGCAAGCGTACTGGTGAAAAGTCGGCTAGCAAGCCTACACTTTCGGCCAAAAAGGCAGCATCCGCTAGCACCTTTCCTAGAATTAGGAGGCATTTACCACAGCCATCCATCAAACGTCGTGCAGGACAGTACGAAAGCAGTGACGATGAAGACGACTCTAGTATCATCAATGACCTCATAGCTAAACATGCTAGCTTATGTGCCTATCCAAACACTTTAGAAGACGACATAGAGACCAAGAACACAGAGATTATGGACCTTAGCGATGACGTTAATAGTTTTCGCTTCAAGTTCAATCTTAAGCTAAGAAAAGTCGCTGAAGCCCTAGGTGTTGAACATCATATTGAGTATCTTTAGAATGCACTTGCTGCACGAATAATTAGGCACTTCTCTTTTTCACGATCATTTACCATCAATGTAAATGTGCCTATTTGAATTTATCAATGAAATAAAACTTCTATGTTGAGCACTTGTTTTCGCCATATATATATTGTGACTAACCAAGACAGGAAAGAAAACAAGTGTGGGGGAGGACTCTCCAAGACAATTGCACAATAACAAAAATCAAAATTCGGTTTGTACAATTTTTCCCCTCTCTTATTCTGAAAAGTTTTTAAGATAAAAATTTAAAATGATGTCCCCTTCATACTCCATCAAAACTTGTCTTCCTACATTTGAAATATTTGCATACTTTTTATTCTCTGCTAAAATTCCTACAGATTTATGAACACTGTTTAGGGACCCCATTTCTATCTAAGTAATTGGCGGATGAGATATAGTAGGATGACATGATGCTTGCTCATTCTTGCAAAATACTTGGGATTTATCTTAAGAAAACCAAAACTCAATAGCATGCTCCTTGAATGATTGACAAATACCTACCAAGGCCATATATGATTCTATTTGATGAAACCTTCCACATATGCCACTTATTTTATGTTGAGTTTGGTCAAATTTGTGACCGCTGTTGAGAGATGTTTCATGCTCCCAAGATCAGAATTCACTTGCACCCACCAAATAAAACCAATTCTCACCCTGAGAGTTGTGTGAAACATGCACCTCATCCATCCACCAAAAATATGCCAACTCTTACACTGACAGTTGCGCAGCTTTCTCGCCCAAATAAAAAAGTGTCGGTTCTCATCCTAAGAACCGTCCATTCCTTCTACAAAAATTTACTCCATTCACCTACCATCATGATATCTCCTTATTTAAAAGTTTTTCATATGCCAATCAAAGATATGGGGCTATATTAAAAATAAAAAAATAAAAAAAAATTCATGCCAAAGGGCATAAGAAAATAAACGGGAAAGGAAAGTTCAAATACCCGTTCAAAAAAAAGAATGAAGATCTTATAGCCCATATCTTCCTAAGTTTTATCCAAGGAGAATCATGATGCATGGAGTACCAAAAAGATTTAGAATTAGGTTTCCACCTTCATACTTTCCACACACATGCACATTCTGATCTAGGAGTATGGCGCACTCCCTCCGGTATGGTCTGGGGTTTGACTTGACAACAAATACCGAAGTAAGTGTGCCTTATCATTTCTCATTCCTACCTAAAACCCTAGATAAGCCTTCTTAGAGGTAGGATGATCAAAGTGAAGGCATCACCTTTTCATGCCTTGGTGAGGAACCACTTACAAAAAAAATGAGTGACTTGAGAGAATCATTCAAGGAACACAAGCTATCTTTATGTTTTCAAAATCTTGCAAAAAAAACCCAAGTCTGTATGCAAGGACAAGAGTATGAGGATTTGATTCCATGCTATTCCATTTTTCAATTACTCAAGGTGATTCGGTAGACACTTTGAAGTTCATAAATCCAGGTGAAGATTGGAATATCCTGTATGCAGACTCTTTTGACAAGAAAGATGAACCCATTTGGTCTTTAGAACTATACTCGAGGAAGAGCAAAGGACCAAGTGTGGGGGAGTTGTTGGCGGTCCTTAGCAACTAAAATACAACATCATTTTAATACTAAAACAAATAGAAAGTAGGGCTTTTATCTAACCTTTCCACGAGTTTTGTTGTATATGTAACTTGCAGGTCTGACACGTGGAAATGCATAAAATCCACAAGAAAGCGCACTTCCAGGAAACGTATTCAGAGAAGGCGCAAACCAAGAAAATAAGAAAGCCCATCTCAAACAATGAACTAAATCCATCCGTAAGCACGGGAGAGGCCCAGGCCTAGGGAGCAACTGACCACCCGAAGGCGGTGGCCAGCGGGCCCAGTGTTGGTGGTCCTTAGAGCCTATTTCTTACCACCAATATGTTACTAAAATAAATAGTAGGTAGGGCTTTAAACTAACATTTTCACAAGTTTTGGTGTGTACTTGACTTGCAGGTGTGATATGTGGAAATGCACAAAAACCATAAAGAAAGCGCACATCCAGGAAACGTATTCAGAGAGAGCGCAATCCAAGAAAATCAGAAAGCCCACCTCAAACACTAAACTGGATCCATCCGTAACCACGGGGGAGGTCCAGGCCCAGGGAGAAACCGACCACCCAAAGGCGGTGGCCAGTGGGCCCAGCCAGGGGACTGACTGCCCCTGGGTGCGGCCGCCCCCTGGTGGGGCCTCCCGGACCCAGTCTTCGGAGGCGGTGCTCTAGGCGGTTTTCCAAGGGCGGTTTCACCTCCTTCCATACTTAGAGACGCCAAACTGCCCTACTCTAGCTATAAATAGATGGTGCTCCTTCATCCTCCAACACACACCATCATTTGGAGCCATTTACCACACCTCTCACTTGTATTCTTTAGATTAGTTTTAGTATTAGAGCAAGGCAAGAGCTAGCAAGGAGAGTTTGTATCCTTGGGAGAAGAAGGAACACTTCGGTATGAATACAATGCTGTTCTCTTCCAAGTTCAAGTTCTTATCTTATTTATATAGCAATGCATATGAACTAGACTATAGTCTTCGTCATGTTACGATCATGATATATGAACTAGCATATAGTTTATGTGTTATGTTCTTGATATGTTCATCGTTGTTCTTCATCGTTCATCGACTTAGTATGAATAGAGGAAGAACTAGGGATGAGGTGACGGTTCGTCGTGCCTTCTCAGTTGCTTTTAGCCTAGCCTGTCACTCCGAAGGGGTGGGGTCCTAGGGGGTTAGGAGTTGTTTCCAAGTACACGAGCATGGTGCTCGGGTATGCGGAGATCGGCGAATATGTCGGTATCCCATGGGCAGAGGGGTAGGTGGGTAGGTGGTGACAGCCCTGTCCATCCCTAGCACTCCCCCACGTTCGGATATTGGGTAGGAGTTCGTAAAGTCTCTATCGGCCGGCAGACCAGCTGCGGGGATCTCCCTGTCATCCCAGACCTAGTCCTGATACTAGACATGCTAGTTAGATGTTTACTAATAGTTCTTTGCATAGTTATATATGACCAATGCCTGCCCAATTAGATATATTATTTTATTCTTTATTTCTCTTTTATCCTTGAGGTCGGCTCAGATGTGTGTCCACTATCTTTGAACTATGATTTACCCCTACCTATGCTATGTCTACCTATGCATTCAATAAGTGATCATGTTTATGCCAAAGCTAGATGCATTCGTCCTGCCCTCCTACAGGAAATTATAAATACGACACCCCTGAATACTCACGGCTTGAAATGCTACAATGATAGTTCCGTGCGCTTGCGGATTTATCTATACTGAGCTATCATGATTGGCATACCTAAGTACCATTACCTAATGACTGTAATTCTTATTGCACCCCAAGGCATCGTGCTTTAGTTTTGCATATCGTAAGTAATGATGGTTGGGAAGGCCAATCAGGCACTTCTAACTGTTATTACTAGACTGCATTATCTTGGCCGGCACCGTTAAGGGCCGAGAGTTACCTTTCTGAAGTAATGGTGGTTAGGGATGTCAACACACGTTTCTAGTATCATTGCTAGGGATGGGCTTTTAGTCTACCTTTAGTAATGACGCTAAGAAACGCCAACAAGCATTTCTGGCGCCGTTGCCGGGAAGGGCAAAAGGAAATAAAAACATCTAGCTTGGCATAGGCATTGATTGCACAATAAGCAAAAGGTGGCCGTAGTTTAGGCAGGTTAACTTCTCTTGTTTTCTTCCTCTTTTTTATTGGAAAGAAAACAGGATAGTGTATGAGTGGTTTCGACCTGTCGAACAACTTCACCGACAATCCGGAGGCACTCCTAAGAAAGAACAGGTCCCAATTCTTCTTATGCTACTCCATCGACAGATGAACCATTCACTCCCGCACCATCCGCTACTATCATCATGGCCAAGACACTCCACGACTACTCCACCTCTACTGTTGCCAACGTGCCCATTGGGCCCGCTGTCAATATCGGGAATGGAAACTTCGAGCTCCGTACTGGCTTAATCAAGATGGTGCAGGCAAGCCAGTTCTGTGGCTTGCCAAATGAGGACGCAAATGCTCATCTTCAACACTTCCTTGAATTGTGTGACACCATCGTCAACAAAGATGTCGCACCAACTAGTATCAAGCTCCGCCTGTTTCCTTTTCCTTTGCGGGGAAGGCGAAACAGTGGTTCTACCAAAACAAGGAAGCTGTCAACACGTGGGACAAATGTTCCATGGCGCTCCTCGCCAAGTTCATCGCCATGAGCAAAACCATTGCTCTAGGGGGGAGATATCCAACTTCCAGCAAACATCACTCGAGTCCATCCCTCAGGCATGGGAGAGGCTGCAGGACTATGTCCGAGCCTG